>JAWZYV010014310.1:0-161999 GCA_038373885.1 Cheiracanthium punctorium
GAATAGAGAGATACTCAGCGCAGTGTTGACTATATTTCTGGACTCATTTCAACCAAAATCATGTTCCGTTCTCCGTTGTTTTAACCAGAGCTCGATCAAGACAACTGTGGGCCCTGGGCAGAAGAAAAAATTTGGGCCCCACGCAATAACTCCTCCTTTAAAAAAAAAAAAAAAATTGGTTTATTCTTAAAAGTTTTAAATATATCTTCCCCCTTCCAAACACAATGTTTCTTTTAAGTAATCTGAAATAAATGAATATAGTTACTGGATGCCAATGAACAGATAGTGAAACATTGCATCGAAATGCTATATCACACAGTTCCTAATATGAACGGAATACAACCACTTTTTGTAAACAGTAATTTTTTTAAATAGCAACTAATCCACACAAATAATTCGAAATTTTCTTTTTTTTAATATTAAAAATACTGTTTAGAAAATGTGGCTACCGACTATAGAGCATTTCGCATAATTGAAAAGAAGTTTAAATTAATTTATATATACAGAGAAATGTAAATCTAATTTATTTTCATGTTTTATAACTGAAAAATCTTTCGAAATAATAACTTTTGAAATATTTTTCTCCTTTGTAATTTCATTGTAAAATTATAAAAATGTAAAATGTAAGATTTTTTGGGCCCCTAAAATCTGTGGGACCTGGGCAGTTGCCCCGTTTGCCCTGCCGGTAATATGGCACTGGTTTTAACAGTATTTGTCATTCAATTTATTTAGGTGAGGGTTGCTATACACATTTTGGATGTCATCCAAAAAGCCGACGTTGAAGCAACAAATGGCTAAAATGTGCTTTAGCCCAATGCATAGTGACATTTTTTAGATGGGCGATAAACGCGCCAAATGTTGTCAATTCGATATTCTAAAGCTGTAAGAAAGTCCTTTTCGGAGTTTTTCACAGCTTTAAAATATCTTGCATTTTTATGTGTATCCATTATTGTTCTTTTTGTAATCTAAGCTACTGCGTGACATAGGCTTGCTCCATTGGACGTCACTGAACTGTTCATTTGGATTTTCGCGCATGCGTTGTTGTTATTTGCACTCATGTTTACATCTAGTTGCTGCCGTTCGCAGCATGGAAATAGCGTCGATTTTGGTACCGCATACGCTAGTGTATTATATGAGTAGATTTTTGCCGTAATTGTTTTGGGGCACTCACACAAAAGGTGGATATTCTGCAAAAATTATCATTTTTTGCTCAGGGGGGGTTTTCCTGACCCTGTAGAGAACTACATATTATATACGTCTGTGGCTATAGAGGGATATATTCGCGTGTTTTCTGAAATTTGTATAATTTTTTTTAATACGGGAAAGCGATTTATAAGACTAGATTATTGAAGAGAAAACAGAACATATGCGTCACCACTTGCTAACTATTAGAGGGAAGGAAAAATAAAATACATTCATTTTCCTCCATATTTATTAACAGTTAACCCTTATACAAAAAAGTATCGGAAGCGGGGGCCGTCTTCAGAGTCGAATCAAATATCTGGCGTAGTCTTTAACCCTTTAACGCGCAGTGTCCCCGCTCTGGGAACACCCAACTCTGACGTTTTGACTGTTGCCAGTCACGAAGAATAGATTGGATTTCTATAAAAATAGTTGCGGGTGACATAGCTCCAAGATAATCCTTTACTTTTTAGCACGTCATTTCCCGTCAAAAAATGGTCAGGATTCTTTTTAACGGCACCGACATCTACTGAAAAATGAAAGAATGCGAGAACAGCTGGATAGATGGGCCCAATGCTGAAAAAGGGGCAGCCGTTGCCATCGCTCAACTTAACGACCAGCAAGATGGCGGACGATCGAAACGTTCATCGCGTGCCACAGATCTAGAGACCCTTTTTTGACGCAGCTTTCTATGCGGCACAGCCAGCTGTCAGGGTCTCTAGATCTGTGGCACGCGATGAACGTTTCGATCGTCTGCCATATTGCTGGTAGTTAAATCGAGCGATGGCAACGGCTGCCCTTTTTTTTCACCATTGGGAAAGGGTTGCAAAGGGTTAATAGTCTATAGGCTTCGAGAGTGTGTGTTAGTAAAGGTGAAGAGCATTGGTGTAAACCGGCATGTAACTATAGGGGAGGGGGGCAACATCTTTCCTAATGTAGAAAATACCATTTTCAAATAGGTTATTTACGAATTTCTTGAATTTTATGGGGAGGATTGCCCCCGCTTGGCTTCCGTTATGGCCTATGGTAGGGCGGCAAGCTGAAAAATAATGGTGATGGCCGGGCGCCGTGCCGAAAGAACTGAGAACACTAACCGGATCCACTAACTGGCAGTGTCCGTTAAGAGAGGTTTTACTGTATCAGTTCTACACATGTCTTAACCAGTGCTAGTGCACGTCATGCGATCGCGTCACGATAGCTCCCAAACGGTGCATTCGATTGAGCTCAAATTTCGGTAGCCACGTTGCCCATCAGGAATTTTTTGGCCATACAAAATGTATATTCTTCACTCCCTTATCACACACACGTATACATATATATGAGTTGCAGTAGTCGTAACCCCCCCCCATGGAACATTTCTGGCTACGCCACTGGTATATATTTATGTATATTATAGACCACCCTCGTACGATCGGTATTGATTTTTTTTACATAGCTACAAACATGGGCGCCGGCAGCATAAGGCAAGGGGGGGGCAATGCCCCCCCTGGATTTTTGTATGCAGTGTTTTCCCTTGCTTTTTTGCTCTTTCCAACATGTTAACCATACGTTGAAGTAGTCTTTGTCTCCCTTTGATTAGTCTTCCCCCCCCCTGGAGTAGTATTTGTCCCCACCCCCTAGGAAATATTCTGCCTGCGCCCATGGCAACAAAAAATAATTCTTATGCATTAAGACCTAATGGACGCAAATTCGTGAAATTGCACTAGCGTCTAAAAAATATATTCGATTGAGCGCAAATAGGTTGTGTATATTAAGATCAAGGTCGCACCAGTTACATCGATTTTAATGTGTGTAGAAGAGGTTCTTTGTTAACAAGGTTGAAAAAAAAAAAAGTTTAAAAAGAATTCTTACATATTACGGCCTGTGGACGCAAATTACTTTAAGTTTACTATTGTACAAATGTTAAATTCGAATAAGCTCAAATTGGATCACCCTTACTCACCCTTTCTAGATTTTCATTTGCATAGGACTTGCAGTTTTTGTACAGAGCTACAAAAGAATTACACTTGCGGCCTGGAGCCGATTTATCGAGTTGGGGTCCTCCCCCTCTTTCGAAAACTTACTTTAAGAAGTTACTTCGAAAACTTACTTCTCAAAATTTACGAATTTTTAAACTTAAAGAACAATTTGGGGGCCCCCTTTTGGTTGGGGGTCCGGGCGCTTGCCCCAAATGCCCTGCCGGAAATCAAGCCCTGATTACGGCCCATTGACGGACGCTTGGTTAACGATCAAGTGTTCTTAAAATCTAGAGGAGTGACTCTATATTTTTTTTAAGAAATTCTTATTATTCTATTTTACACTGAGCAGTTCGCAAAACATTGAACCTTTGTACGGTACTTTAACTGGGTTCAAAGGAAGCAAATAAATTAAAAATTTCTTGTTTCGGATATTTAGAACAATCCAAGAGGAAAGAACAACAACAAAAAAAAAAGTGACACACGCAATATCCCATCACCGAAAGAGTAAACAATGAAGAAGAAACTTTTCTTGACATGTTCTGGACGAATGCATTAAGAAGGAAAAATAAGGGCATTAGGCAGTCGTTAATTGACAGTCATAATATCTGTTTTTGTAGCTAAATATAAGTGAGGCGCGTGTGACACGTGACCTTCTACATCTATTTCTACTATCGTTTTTTGACTTGCCCATCTTCCCCCCCCCCCTTTAATTATGACGTCCTTGTAGCTGTGTAATTTTCCTTTCTTTGACGCTTTCCAACAAAGTTTGAAAGTTGTTTATGATTTCGGTTTTTCTATTTGTCCGTTCGTACACTAAATGCTACAAATATGCGCATCCAGAACTACGAAATTTATACAGTCAGACTAGACTTCGATATGACCTTATCAGGCCAGTGGCGCACACAAGGGGGTGGGGTCCAGGGGGTCTGGACCCCCCCCCCATCGGCTTTGATTTTTTTTTTCGATTGATTATTACCCTATATCTATAGTAAATAAAATGATTCCAAAAAAGGTAGCAATAGTTTCAGTTTTAATAAATAAGAAAAGAAATTTTTTCTCGTTTCCTCAACTTTTCAAAAACGAACTGAAAGCGAACATAAAAGACCATCTTGTTCTCAAAACTGTACAACTATTATTTTGCTTCCTATTGTATTGTGTAGTGTATTCTTAGGGAGCTGGATGGGACGAGTTTTGATGAATTCCATCTAATGGAAACGAGTTCTTTCATCACTGATTTTTGTCAATCTGGAACATCCCTAAAAGTTGGACACCCCCCCCCGAAACTGTAAAAGTTAGACCCCCCCCCAAAACTGTAAAAGTTGGACCCCCCCAGCCCAGCCAAAAATCCTGTGTGCGCGCCTGTATCACAGCATCATAGCATCACAGCATTGTCAGTATCACAGCATCACAGCATTGTCTTGGCCCTGATTACCGCAGGGGCAAGACAAAGATTTGCCCCAGGCCCGCGATTTTGAGGATCCCCCTAAATTATTACAGTACGTAAATTTAGTTTAAGGTGGTTTTTTTTTTTTTCTCAATGTAGTAAATGTCTAATTTTTTTCAGTCATAAATTTACAAGTCACAAATAGTCTATTTTTTTTTTCTTAATTCTAACTCTCCATAGAAAAAAAAATCACAGCAGATTAACGATTTCTGCAAAAAGAAGCGGTAACTAGGATGACTGCTAGATTTTAAGTGATGGCGCGGTAAGTTGCCAGACTCACTGAAGTTTTTTCAGTGGTTACCCAGTGAGAATGGGGAACCCATAAATAGAAATTTGACGCTTATGATGATTAATATTATGAAAAAGTCTGGCTTTTGGTTCTATTTTTTAAGTCTTCATTTTTAATAAAGCTTATTTCATAATGTTGATGTTTCATATATCCACTACTGGCCAAAAGTATTGTAAGTTTGAGAAATATAATCATCGTTTCAAGAATAAGCCCAGAAAAAATGGACAGGAAATTTGCCATATTTAAATATTTTTGAGAATTTATGTAGTATAATTGGAAAGAATACATCTTAAAATCACCAAAAAACAAAATGAGAGCTTCAGGAACTAATAATTTAAGTTGGCACCATGAAACACCGAAGGAAGTGTTGTAAAACATTGTGGATTCCATATCTAAAAGAGTGGCTGTTGTGATCAAAGTCAAGGCTGCTCAGCAACATAATAAAGCAGCTTTAGTTCACTTGCATTTATTTACTATCCTCTTTTTGCAGAATAATTTGAAATGAATTCTTTATTTAATTTTATTCCGGCGAGCCAAAATAAATTATGATTTCTATAATAACCTATATATTTTTTATGCTACTTTTTCAATAAATTAAATAATTATTTTTATTCTTTCACTTTATGCTATCTTGTCTTTGAAGTAATTAATTTAACATGTTGATATTAAAAAATATCAATTATATTGATTTTTTATTTTGGCGGGGCTTAATCTTGAAGAGGGTTAGATTTCTGAAACTTTCAATACTTTTGGCCAGTAGTGTATGTTTATTATGTTCATAAACATTCTCACTTATCTAATATTAGTATATTTCATGTTGGATATATTTAATCGTGTATCGGTTAGAGATGAGTTCGGGCTCATTTTTTGAAGCCCGAGCCCGAAATTTCAGCTAAAGATTAAAAAAAAATCCAATTACTTCATTTATAGACTACAATGAATTTTGCCGTTTGTGCAAATTAAAGACAAATATAGTTGCAAATTCTTAATGCCCTTTCTAATTCTTCATATATCCATGTTTATCAAATAATGTCGGATCTCTTGACTAACTAATCAGTATAAGCCGCCGTTCTGAAATATCCAAAGAGCTTCACGCACATTCTAGGCGCCAGTGCCGCTATTTTTTTTATAGGTACAGTCAGCTCCAATTATAATGAACCCGGATATAGTGAACCATCGGCTATAGTGAACGCAAACCACTAGTCCCGATTCACATACAGTATCTCAATCCATCATGAAGACACTTGGGTTTTAGTGAGCTTCGGATAGAGTGGACGAAATTGGAGGGTCCCCAGAGGTTCACTATAACGGGAGTTGACTGTACTTTTATTTTCCTCATGAATCACTTTTTAAAATCTGTTTCAAGGAGTATGTTCAATAAAGGAGAAATTTTTCACGAGCCCGAGCCCGAATGCAATTGTGAATTACAGAGTCCGAGCCCGGTTCGGGCCCGGGCTCGGGCTTTCGGGCTCGGGCTGAGCCCGTCTCATCTCTAGTATCGGTAAGTAGGTGCCAAACACAGTAACAACATGTAAGGGGCCCCCCTTCAGACTTCTGCCCCAAACCCCGGTTTGTCATAATCGGGCCCTGGACCTTATAACCGATACATACGCATTTGTAAATGAATGAGCATTATATAAATACCGCATGATTCTTTGTAAAAATTACTACGTACGCAATTTTCAGTTTATTCGGTTATAATTTTGTAAGAGTTGAATTAATTAAAATTATTGAAATCGGATATAAATTATTTTAAAAAAAATTAAATTCCGAATAAAATTGCATACTGCAAATGTACAGAAGAAAAGTGACTGATGTACAACTGACCTTACTTAAAATAATCCATAATACAGGGCTGTCGCCATTTTGATTTCATTTTTTTTGTACAATATTTTCTGAGTTCTGTTAGTTTTTGAAAATACTCCAGCTTCCTCATGGCTCGCAATTTTTTTGTTTGTTTGTAAATACATTGAATGCTTTTGCTTGTGTCACCACTTCCCTCTCTGTATCACTTTCGTTATAATTGCTTTCTACCACGTCCTCAACTGTATTGCAATTTAAAATTTCCGAAACAATTTTGGAATCTGAATTTAGAGAAGACAAAAAAATAACTGAAATCATTTACAGAAAGTCAGACAGAAGTGACCTTTATAGCACAGGGCCTGATTTCCGAGAGGGCATACGGGGCAAGCGCCCGGGCCCCAAACTGTTCTTTAAGTTTAAAAATTTGTAAATTTTGAAGAAGTTTTCGAAAGAGGTGAGGCCCCTTAATGAAGCTTTTGCCTAGGGGGCCCCAACTCGACCAATCGGCTCCTGCTTATTGACGATTACAGTACTCAGACCTTACCTGACCCTATATATGATACTCCATGACGTAGAATTCCTATTCAATAAGCAGAGACTTAAGGAAAGTGACCTTTTATGCGGGTGGCTTTATACCGAGGTCTGATTTTAAATTGTTGCAGAAAACACTGCTTATAGTTTTCGGGCTCACCGGGTTCGTAGCTTAAAAGACTAGTATACATGGAAAGTTTTAGTACACAATGCATTTGTCAGGACGAAACACAAATTTTATTGGTTCTAGAAGTTCGTCAAACAATCTTCAGAAAGCAGTTCACAGAAACTAATACGCAATAGCGCGCGTTTTGCAACAGTCAGCTTAATGGAGAAGCTTTCTCAGACTGTAAAATCCTTCCACAGAATAAAATTCAGAGAAATTCTCGAGGAAGACTGTCATCTGTTTCTCAACATACAAAAATGAAGTATTCACAAACAGCATTCAAAAATAAGCTTCTCAAAACTAGCGAAAGACTGCTTACAGAAATTTACCTTCGAATGTCATTGATTAGGAGTAAACGTTGAATATACACACAGATGACTATGTGTGTGTGTAGAAACGGTAAGTAAAGGTAAATTAAAGTAGGGTATAATTAAAGCATTATGGAGTAATTTACAATTAAAGTTGCGATTTCAAAACGCTTTAATTTTAAAACTGCCGGTCAAAATTACTTGATAATTTACCAGAATAATTGCGAGGCAATGGAATTTTGTTTGGCGAAAGAAAAAAAAATAGTTCTCAAATGTGCCGATAGATGGAGCTGTCATGGTAATATCAGGGGGAGAAGTCTTAATAGATTCGTTAAACTCAAGAATGTTTTCTCTTCGAATTTATCTATAATTTTCCGCAGGCGATATGTGGTGTGGTCATTGGGCTGTATTTTATGCCTTGAAATGTCCAGAACTTCCTGATAGCTGTTAACGCACAGTCACTGTTTTGATAGAAAAGATTAACGAGCAGAGCGCGATCCTTCATTGCCAGAGTCATAATGAAGCTACTCAGGCAAAGCGTTGTTTTCTGCATTTTCACCACAGTTTCTTCTGTGGTGCGCATGTCACGTCTTAGTAATCTGCATATTTCCACAATAGCAATGTGGATCCTGACAGCGCCATCTATCGGCACATTTTGGAACTATTTCTTTCTTCGCCTAACAAAATTGGATTGCTTCCCGATTATTCTGACAAAATATCACTTCGTTTTTGGTGGTAAAGTTAAAATGTTTTGAAATCGCAACCTTAATTATTATAATCAGTCTGAAAGTTTTATTTATATAGATTTCAATTTGCTTAACATGCTTCGTTCGGACGTTTCAGGTGGACGAGGAGGCCGAGTCTGTGCCGGACAGGGGCTCCAGGGTGTCCCACAGTTGGACCAAAAAGGACATCCGTGTGCTGTTCGGCGGTGGATCGTTCAAGTCGAAAGCGGCGACGGCAGCGCCCCCTTCCAAATCGGACGCCCAGTACCAGAAGTGCGAGACGGAGGACAACAAAAACAACCCGGATGAAGAAGAAGAGGAGACCATGGACTTCACCCTAGCAACGCCCGACGACACCTCCTTCCCGAACGACACGCAGCAAGACTCCGGGGCGCTGGAGGAAGACCTTGCGAAGGCCGCTGAAGGAATCGTTAGGACATTCCCCCCCGCCAAGAGCAGCGGAAGCAGCAGTGTGATCATGACGGACATGTGACCTGTGTAGCGTGCATGCGCGAGTTCGTTTCTAAGTACTTCTGAGCCTAAGGCTACTAGTCACTTAGAGCAATGGGATAATATCATCGCCTTATTTGAAAAGAGCTTAACGAAAAATACCTGTAAGATGGCGCTGTAAGCACCAATCATCAAGTTTTTAGTTGTGCACGTGCGTCGACATCGGGCAGGCGGTAGAAGCTCTTCACGCTGTGTCGCTAGATGGCGCTGATGGAGTTAATCATTAAGAAGGTTCGAGTATTTTCCTTTGACATATGTTGATACTCTTTCGTCTGTCCCGCCAGCCGATGATCATCCTATTGCTCTAAATCCATGGCTATTAGACGGACGAGCGCCGCCATTTTTGTGCCCATCTATAAACTGCCGAATTGGCCACAACGCAGAAAAAGTGCAACCTTTGTCATCGTTCGATTTAACTACCAGGAACATGGCGGTAGACGGAATCGCCAATCTCGTGCCACAGAGTCCAAGAACTTTTTTGACATAGCTGGCTATGAGACACGCTATACAGCTTTTCGTAACCGACGGGAGTTAAAACTAGAGGGCAACCCCCGCTCTGCATGACAGCTTTGTGTTTCCGTAATACATTTCAATGGTAGAAGCCCGATTGTGAACATCAAAAACGGTATTAAATTCAAGTTGTTGGAGTGATTGTAATGGATTGAATTGGTTAAACAGACCTCCAACTTTTGAGATTATGTTTTGAAGTGATTGAGGGTATTTAAAACGGATGTTTCTAATACCCTTTCTCGGAGTTGAATACAATAGGAGTATCTGCGCAGTCGACTGTAACTCAAATGACGTTATTGAAACGTCACGTCGAAATGTTCTATTGCGATTCGATTGACTGCATGCTGTTGGTAGCTGAATCAAGCGATGGTAACGAATGCACTTTTACAATGCCAAAACAGTCTATATCTAGTCGTTCTATTTAGATGCGATTTACCCACTGCGCTCCTTTGAAAATATATACATTAGCGCCAAGTTAGGATGTTGGCGAAATCTCCGTGTGCTCAAATATGGCGACATGCGCCTACTTGTACTTCCATGGGCTCTGTCCGAGCCTAAGGAAATGGAAAATCCACCGTCTTGGCAAATACGCCAAGACGGATTGACTTAAGAGCCCTTCGAAATTTATGCCTGTTCTTTTGGGGAAAAAAACCCAAACATATCAGAAGGTTTTTGAGCAAGAAGTAAAAACAGGCTATTGAAAAAGAAAAATCAGAATGTTCTTTATTAGCTGTATTGTGCATTCCTTGCGCTAACGATGGATCTTACATCAGTATTGTCGGGGACATATATTTTTCCTTTATACGTCGACCCGACATTATGAAAGACTGATCTGCACAATTCATATACTGGAAAGCCATTATCAACAAAGTGGAGCTTCGTGTCGCAAAATACACGTACAGAACACTACTGCTTTGTACTTAGTTCGTTAAAGGCCAGGTATAGACTAGATCGATTCTGCAGAATTCTGTTAAATTTCATTTCATTTTTTTTCCCCCTAAATGTTTCATAACTCGTAAATTTGTCATTAAAAATATCTGTGGCAGATCCAAAGGAAGGGCTGGTGGCTTACCTATACCCCCAACAAAAGATATTGTTTTAGCATTTTGCTTTAAAGTTCTTTTAAATTAGCCCCTCCTCCCCCCAATAAAAAATAAAAAATGTCTAAAGCCGCCACTGAGAATAATGCATAAAACAGCTTCGAAAAGAGGTTAAAGTCCAAATACGCCTAAATCCACAGGCTCGAGCTCAGATTAAGCCTTTCTCGTTTCTAAAAGCTGTTTTAGAATTTGGAATTGAATTATAGGAAGAAAACTTTTGTGGCATTTTAATCACCCAAGGAATGTTCAAGGATTGTAAACTTAACAGTGTTTTCGTCTACACTGACAGAAACGCAGCATGAGTTTCACGGGATTTTCGCATTTTTTTCACGATTTCAGGACAGTTGGACTGAAACGAACTATAAAATACAGCAAGTACAGCGAGCTTTTGAAAAATAACTGTTTGTTTACTGGAAGTTTGTAAATGATCAAGACGATTTTTGAAAATAGAAACGAAATAAAAGTACAAAATTCGTTATTTCAGTGACACTTGCTGCCAGTTTCAGCCTAAGGTTCCAAAAATATCTTTCACGAGATTTCACCTTTGAAATCAAGCACAAAACATATGAATATTTTGTACTGTTGTTATTGAGAGAAAAAAAAAGCCTATTTAAGCTATGTGTACTGACAATGTACTCTTTTTAAAAGATTAAAAATGGTCAGATTTCAAGTTTTTGTTTTTATAGCTTGCTATTTTCTTTGACTTTTTATCATGCGCAGAATTAGTCTCCTTTATAGATGTAAAGTCTAAGATTATTCTTATCATCCGTGTCTTCCCGATAGAAAATAAATCTGAAAAAAATTATGATTATATAACCAATGCCTGTGAGGAGAGAGGAAGTATTTATGCATTCTAGTACCGTAGACAGGATTTTTATTTATTTTTTATTTTGGAATAACTGAGAACGTAAAATGTGGTATGCTATATAACTTATAAAAATTGATTTCTTTTCTTTTAATTTTATTTTGCCTAAAAGTATTCGCATGTAAAAATGAATTTAAAAAAGGAAATTCTCAAATCGAGTTTAAAATACATGACAACAAGTAAAAAAAAAGTCAATTCCTACTTAGGTCAACAAAGAAAAATTTTTAGTTATTTTTATTAAATTAATTAAATTTAATTAATGAATTAATATACAAAAAACTGTATTAACATCAAGTGTCATCCACTACAAGTTTTTAAAAATATATTTGAACTTGAGTGGATGAATAAAAAGTATTTTATTAACGATTGAAAATTTGATCAAGATATATAAATATATATAGGGAGAGTGTGAACTAATAGTAGGAATTGAAAAAAAGAGAGAAAATTTCATTTAAGGTTTATTTGTTGGTATTGACTCAGAAATAGCGTTTAATGAAGAGAGGACGTTGTGCTCTCTCAACTTTGTTCAGAAAACCATTTATTTAAGATTTTTTTTTAAATCAAAACCTGGGGCGGGAATCCCTTATGATTTTATTTTTTGCAATATATAAAAGATAAAAAAACGATTTCAGCTATTAATCAACCAAAGATCATGATCGTCAGATTATTTTTCTAGCTGATTTCATTTCTAGAAAAACTGCATAAACTTAGTTTATTTTAAGAATACAAAAAAAAAAAAAAAAAAAAAAATAAAAAAAATACAACTTAAAGGATAACAAAGATAGTTCGTAGATCAGTTTTTTGACATATGATATATCAGGCAAAAGATAGGACACTTTCTTCTTCCTTTGAATGTAATAAAATTTTATTTCGCAATTTAAATTACTGGAAAGATAATGGCAAAGGGGGCAAATCTGTACAAGGTACTCACGTAAGATATTTACTGGGCTTCGTATAAATCCTGAGTTTTACCTTTTTCCCCAAGAAATTTCCAAACGATTGAAATATTGTCCTAAGATTATCTGATATTTCAAAAGTGGTCTTGTTTTTTTATAAAATATGGAGAGAAGTTCTCTCTAGTATTTCAAACAGTATAACATTTTTGCAGAATTTATGAAAAATCGAAATTTCAGAAAATTTAGGACTCGTACGAACCTTGATTTATCCCTTGATTGCTACTGATGGGTGCGAACGTTTAACAGATTTAGATGTCTATGTCTATAATACAGTTGTAGTCAAATTTTTAATCTTGATTGCTTCTGAAGGGTACGCACTTTCAAGAGATTCAGTTGATTTTAAAATATCATTTACCAGGGTTCGAACGTTCAATAGATTCAGCTAGTAAAATATCATTTTCTAGTCGAATTTCCAATCTTGACTGCTTCTACAAGGGTACGAACATTCAACAGAATCATTTGACTTTAAATTTGCTTGTTTTCAAATTTTTATATATACTATATTTATAGGTTAGAAATTTTGTAGCAAACTAAGCAAACCTAGAATTTGTTTAAATACTTTTATAGCTATGGAAGAATGTACACTGTACAAGCAAAGATCCTGTAATGGTTATGGCAAATTAAATTATATCTCAGTGTGGATCATCGAATTCAAATCAATGGACCAATTGGTCTACCCACCCACCACACCCTGTGGGTTCATCACTTATATAGCAGTCATGGAAATTGTTCAGACCAATCCTGTGGGTTCATCACTTATATAGCAGTCATGGAAATTGTTCAGACCAATCAGAATCAAGAATGACAGTTGCCAATTAATGAAATCATAAAAGTTCGGTAGAACGTAAGAATGCCGTCATTTTTATTTTTCTCAATCAGTTTCGTAAATATAGGTTACAGCAAAAAGCTGTCTATAAAGGGATACAAGCATTCAAGAGTACTACTAGAAAAGCTGAAGAGAATTGGTAAACCCGCACATTAGATCCGGGTTCGTTTCTTTTTTATAGGAAGGCATCGCAGTAGTCATACATTTTGTAAAATTCCTACCTCTATAAATAATATACTAAAATGTTCTGGTGCTTCAGCAGTTGTTAAACGCTTACTTTAAACGTTAAGATTTACGCTTATCAATCTATTTAAATACTAGGCTGTTTAAGCAACACTTAGGTAGGAATTCTAAAAAAAGTGATCTGACTGCGATGCCTGTAAATAGGCATACATGCCTGTCTTAACCTTTTCATGGGCGACGGTAAATATATTTACCATTTACGGACTGTTGACTGAGAAATCAATAATCAATAGCTATTTTTCTGAATTTTGTTCGGTAATAATGGGTTAAATAATTTTACGACATACATAGCTTCTAAATTATATTTGGTTTATGGACTTTGCTTTTATATGTATATTTAAAGAATGATCGCATAATTATTCGAAAAATGAGCACAAGAATTTTCCCTTTTAATAACACATTTTTTGTATTGGATTCAATGCACAAAAAGGATTTAATTTCCTTGCTTTTATATGGTGAATAATGATTCCAATCTCTAGCAAAATTTAACCCATCAAGGGCCGGCTTTTTTTCATCGCATTCTCCAGAAGTGATAAATAAATTTCCGATGTTTGTGGGTATGAGAAATGCAATTCTTTTTCTAAAGATATGATTGAAACAGAGGCAGATTCGAATGCTGATTTGTTATCGATGAGTATTTCGTGGAAATCAGATTTATTAATCGAGAAATTAAGATAGGAAAACATTACTATTTAGGCTAACATTATGCTTTGCCGATATCTTGACAAGTATAAGGCATCGCTTAGTCTGAGGTCATCACTTTTAGTGACTCTTTTTGACACCGAATTTCGCGATATTTCCCCAAAAGTCACCAACTTGGAAATTATTAGGGATGGACGCGAGACGAAAAATTGGCGTCTCGCAAAACAGCCGAAAAGCTTCGTCTCGTCTCGCAAAAATCCCTATATCATAATGTTCAAAATGCATAGCTGCCAACTTTTCCGATTTTATCGTAACATTTTCCACCACTATTTTTCAACAGTTTTATATTTAATTAAAAATGTGGATATATTTTAAGGTTAAATTGCTAAATAAAAATTAGTGGTGGGAAATGTTCAGATAAAATCGGAACAGTTGGCAGCTATGAAAATGTTTGTCTCATCTCGCAAAAAAGCTGTAAATCTCTGTCTCGTCTCGCGTCCATCCCTAGAAATTATTGGCACAGTCCGTATCAATGTCTGTGACAATGAAAACAGGATGTTTTCATAAAAGATGGGCCTTTAAGAGATGATAATACACATCCAAATAAGCAATTTCATTTGCGTTTAAATTCCGACATCGGAGAGACGCATGGTCTTGATGGAAACGACAAGATGCTGGCGCATTTGGAAAGTTCGTCCATGCAAACATTAAAGTTGCATTTCCAATTAAATATACCTAACGTTTTTGCTACAGGTGCTGCTAGTCTTGGCGATCTTTCTTCTATACTTCCGGGGGGCAAATTGGGCTCCAGCAGGATGGAGCATCAGCCCATTATGTAGAAGAGGTGTGAAACAATCTGCAAGTAACCTTTCTGAACCAATGGGTTGGACACAGTGGTCCTAATATCTTAGCCACAGCACTTGCCAGATCCTTTTTGTGGAAATAGCTGTAGGAAGGCTCTTGTGAATGAGATTCCAAAGAATTTTCAGAACTTGTCACCAAACTTCCCGCCGCTGCAGAGGAAGTGTGCAGAATGCCTGGTGTTACAGAATGTTCATTATTACACCACGCTCTGGTCATTCTTCTGAACGCTTACTGTACTCAAATGTCCTGAAACTTGCTTTTGTAACTTAATGGTTCTTTGCGTGTTTTTGCCATAGATTTAGGAATACCTAGATGAAGCATTTAATGCTCCTAGTCTTGTACTATTTTTATGCTAAATACTCACTCCATTTATGCCTCTACCATGGCTGCCGTCAATGCAGAATAGAACATTAATTACATAACTTAAGAAAAATTAATTAGTTGGAGGAAAAATATTTAGATACGAGTACTTTTAAAAACACAGATTGTTCTACAATTATAGAAAATACTATAACAATTTAAGTTACTGCCAGTCTGCGTATGCCTCTAGTATGGCTAATATATGGAGACAACAAGTTTTATCCTGTTATTCTCAATCTTGATATTCTTATACCTATGGTTTTTGATTCGTATCAGGCTCCGATTATTACACAACTACTTGCTTTTGTAACTTAATCGTTCATAAATAGTACAAAGTCCTTGCCCTGTGCACTACATGCAGGTAGACCAATACATTCGAATTGGCATACTGATTAAGCTATAAGTGTGGGCACAAAATATGTTATAGTCAGGCATTGCCACGTACAAGAACAAAACCTTCGACGCCTTCTAGTGCTTTGAGATTTCAATTCCGGCCATACATTCTCAGTTGAATATTGTTTGTTTGGATAAGTACAGTCATCTCTTAAAGTTTCGCCGATTTTTTTTTTTTTATGAAGCACTTTATATATTTCGATCGCGTTGTTTAACAGTCATATCGCCATTAACAGGGTGTCCACCAGGAGGCAAAAACAGTATCATTAGTAGCCTCACCGGCATAAAACAGTCGTCAGTTGAGTAGCCAATTTCTTAATTTTAGTTGCCAAAATAGCATTTTTGCATGATTTTGTAATTAATAAATAAGCATATGTCATTTAACTTCATTTAAGAAGGAATGAATAAAATGATAAATTAAAAAACTTCACGCGTTATATGTAACAGAGCATATAGTACATTTATTTTTATAGCACGATTAAAAACATAGATTAGAATGTTTGATGAACGACCAATAGAGCAACTTTGAGAAAAAAATGGAGTTGACAAAGGCCGAAATCTGATTTTCAAAGAGTCGCCCGGAGTGAGGTACAAGTAGCCCAAAACTTGAAAACAGTATGAAAATGATATTTTTTGATCAAAAAGTCACCAAAGTCACCTGATCCTTAAAATTAGCAGCAAAAGTCGCCGGTGGACACCCTGCATTAAATAACATGGGAAATAAAGGTTTTTCACAGAGGTCAGTTAAATAAATAAAGACTGCATAAATACATAATACCGTATTAGCCCGACTATAACGCGATATTTTTTGACTTATCATTCCCCTTTAAAAACCTGACTCGCGCTAAAGTCGAGGTCCTGCATATAGGATTTTTCTAATTATCTCTAAAAATTTCGGGGTCGCAATATATTCGGGCTAACGTGGTATTAGGTGTACTGTTGGACTACCGATCAGATAGAAACATAACACCTGGTTTAGAGGCGGAAACGAGCACGTCCATTAGTTGTTGGGGGTGGCAATCAGATGTGCGCTTGCCGGTAAATCATTCAGACGTACTTTTCAAGAAATAACGATTTGTTTAAAGCGATGATATTTTAAAACTTACAACGAATCAATTTATGCATTTAAAATAACGCAAACCAGATTGTTGATTTGTAATATAAATTTTAAAAAATCTACAATATCCGGTTGCTTTTTCCCCTCCTTGATTAGTTCATTTAGATTCACCTTTCTGGCAGCTTGCCAATATTCCATGCCAAGCGCAGTCAAACTGTACCAGGAAGTAAAATAATGACCTGTATTTCGAATGCCGATATTTTGACAAGATAACTGACGGAAGTTAATAATATGAAATTCGGCAAGTATGTGAGTTTTTTAGCACAGGTGCTGGATTGGGCAACATTTTACAAAATTCACAACTTACAGGGGATAAGCACCAAAACGTTCTTTTCACATATCCTGTGTGACCTCAAAGAAAAGAGATATCCATAAAATTCTTGCCATAAAATACAACACATGAATATATAAAAATCATTTTCAGAACATTTTAAACATTACATTGAATCCTCCAAGGAGGGTAAACGTGGGAAAAAAAAAAGGAGAGGGCGACCATTTTTCTTGAAAGAACAAACAAACAAACAAACAAACAAACAAAATAATAATAATAATAATAATAATAATAATAATAACTCAAATTCTCACTTTAGAATTTAACAAGAATGAGTCATCCTGTGGCACAGCTTGTTTGTATATAATTCAGTTCTTGATTTAAAAAAAAAAAATAATAATAATAATAAAACCTTCCAGTGCACCAAATACTTTTAATGTTATTGTATTATTATTTTTTTTTTTTTTTTTTACATAATTTTGCAATTTATCATATATTGCTGCCAATATGCCAAAAACGTGAACCTGCAAATTTGGGAAATTTTTATCTTTATGCATTTTTGGAGTCTCTAAGCAATACTATGTATTATGCCAAAGCCCTAAATCTTAATTCTGAATAGTTTGCATGAAAATTGACCATTGTCTTTTGCACTTCTGTTTTTTGTACTGAAGCAAAGAAACTTTGAAGGCGTTTTTGCCGAAACAAGAAAAATGGCAATTCTTGGTGTGGTAGTAGCGATATGACTAGGATTGATCGTGTTTAAAAGAATAAAAGGCCATAGCCGGAGTCTGGGGGGGGGGGGGGGGGCTGATCCCTGCTCTGGCTATGTCCCCTCCTACTGAAATGAAGATCAATTAAAGTTAAAAAAAATTAGCACTTCATATCCCCCAATTTCAGTGTTACATAACACCTGCCACCATCACCCCCCAATTTTTTTTCTAACTATGACCTTGAAACAAATAGATGTGCAGTTTTGTAAAATACTGCATTAATTTTTTTTTTAAATGTAAAACCTTAAAAATACTGTGTTAACTCACGTAATAGTTGCCGTCGCATAATAATGGCACCCCTGTTTTGAAGCAGAAAAAATAGATTTAGAGTTACAACATTATGTAGTAAATTTTACCCGTATAATAATCGCACTCTAGACTTACACCATGAAAAATTATAAAAAAGGTGCGACTATTACGCAAGTAAATACGGTAATAAAAATGTATTTGAACAAGAAGGATTCGCCATTTCAGAAAAATGAGTTTTGTATCCAATTTAATGTTTAAAGATTTCATCTTATACATTAGTAGAGTGTCGATACATAAGTAGAACATCGATAATCCTGATTAACTGTGACTGGATCCTGCCCAGATTTACAAAAAGAAACAAAAAAGGAAAGGTCGTTTGAGTTTATAATAAAAATAAAACTTGCTAAAACAGTTAATAATTCACTTTAGTGAGTAAATAATTGGAGAAAATAAATAAAAATATTAATTAATATGAACTTATAATGTACTTTAATGAAAGAATATGTACATACATATGTATTTACAGAATATTGTACAGTTTATACATTGTCAGAGCTATTTTGGGTCTAATAAGAAACCTTTTGTCTGTGCTGATGGCAAACAAAACAAGAAATTGAGAAAAATTGATTTAATTTTTTTCAATTGTAGGCAGTATCAATGGCCTTTCTTACATATATAAACCACTCTCAACTATTCCCCCTCCCTACACACACACACCAAATCCAAATCCGGATTATCGACAGTCCAAACTTTTTGACATCCAGATTATCGACTCTACTGTGCATTACAAAAGACAGAAAGCATTGTTAAATCTCTCAATAACCATTTCTTTTGGCTCTTTTTAAATGAATAAAACTTGTTTAATATATGCGATAACTCCATGGCATTTCAGAAGAATAATGGAAAAATTAGAAAACATGGGAACATTCCATCGACAGTTGGGGAGTGGGAAGCAAACGGTGAAAGGGTCAGTTCATAGTCTCAGATCTTCCTTCCCTCCCTCCCCTCATTTGCACATGAAGATCCCCCAGTTTAATTGTGCTCCTGTGCCATGAAGAATCATGTCGCTGAATATCCTGAATCAAACTTATTTTTGTTAGTCAAAAAGCTAATTAAAAAAAAACATTTTAAAAGCTTAGCTCAATTCATAATGTACTTTCTTCTCATAACCAACCAGCATGTTAGAGAATGGCATTTTTAAAGTTAAACATCTAATTTCATGCACATAAATCATATAAAATAATAGCTATAGAGTTAGTACTCAAGATATGCAGTAAGCATGTGATTTCTCTCACTTTTAGCAGAAATGTTTAAATTGATTGTATTCAATATAAGTACTATTTAATATGCTACTCAACTTTGAATATTTTTCAATTACTCATTTTTAATGAAAAACAATTATTAACACTAAAATTTTAATAATTAACAATGTTCATTAACATTTTGATTATACTGTTGTTTTTTAAGGACAGGGTTTCTACGGATTTCACAGCTTTTGCTTCCCTGACTTTTCCTGACATCTATCACGCTCGTCCCTGACTTTATCTAGCGTGCTTTCCCGAATTTTGAGTTTCTATTTTTAACATTACATCCTTTAATTAATAACTTTTTATATATTTTGCCCCCTTTTTTTACAAATAATAATAATAAAATGAATATATACAAGAATCTTATTTGACATCACTGGATTCTAACAAAAACCATGTTTGATAATAATTTAGGATAAAATTGAGCGTATTTCAATTGCACAAGATGCTCATAAAAAAACATTTTAAAATTATTTATAAGGTTAAATGAGAAAATGAAAATAAAACAATTTATATATTTAAATTCAAACAGTAAATATTTTCTTGATTTTACCGCAAAAATCAATTTTTCTTGAAATTTCCCTGACCTGTCTTCAATTTCTGCTAATTTCCCTGACTTTTTTCCCAAATCCCTGACCAAAACTCATTTCCCTGACTTTCCAGGTCTGTAGAAACCCTGAAGGAGTACCATTTAACTTTGATTCATGCCTTTTCTGGATAAAAAAGAGATTAAATATAGTAAATGAATGTTTCATATTTAGCATGTAAATACACAAACATTTTTGGAAACGTTTTTATAGTCTTATTTTTCCATTACAGTCTCAGAAGTAGAGGTCTGCGGCAGCAGCATAATGTCCTGAAAAACACAGCGGCAGCACCATGCCGCAGTGTGGGAATTTTTTTTTTTAAAAGTATAATAAAAATAGGTGTACGTGTACACACACACATATGTAAATTGACGTTAAAAATGAGATTTTTTAAGACTACAAAAACTAATCTTGAGTATGATGTGTTGTTGAAGTGCCCTTTGTGGGGGGGTCTTTCTAAGGGGTCCTAGCCTGTATCTACGCAAAGATTCGGAGGAAAGCACGGAAAACTCCAAACCGGTTGGTCGGCGGAAGTAACCTGGCTTTGAACAAGGCACCTTCTGTCTCCCAGTTTAGAGCGCTATGCGCTTGGCCACTGGTGGGCTTTTGCATATGAGCTTACTATTGAGGTGCACTTTTAAAATATTTCTAATGCAAAACTGAAACAACAGATTTTATCAAAATCAGATAGGTTTATGTTGTTTATATGGCACATTCACGATACATTTAGTTATTAGTATACATTTGATGATATAATTTGCTTTTTAACATTTTTTTTTTTCTCCACAACCTTTTTATGAACCATTCCAAACCTATAATGTTCTTTTGAGGTATAGTGCCATGTTTAAACAGTTTTTAAAGCAATCAAATTACATCACTGACTCATGAAATTTAAATTGTATCTTTATAAGTTGCTGGTGTTAGGAAGTATCCATTAAATAAAATAAAATTTAAAAAAATACAGTTGAATGTTTATGTTAAACTTTTCTAAAAAGTTTTGAAGCCCATTGTACACAGCGGTGGACATTCAGCATTCTTCGTCAGTGCGACGGCCTAGACAGCGTGGTACAAATGCCCGGCGGCAGCAGCATTGCAGACATCTACTTAGAAGTCACAATGACTTGGGTGTGGTCGTCCATAATTTAAGGAAAACAATACTGAAATAATTAAAAGCATAAACATTTACTTGTCACTAATACACTGCAGTAAGCAGCCATTTGTATATATGTTGAAGTAATTATTAGGATGTGTGGAAAAATATTTTTGTTACCTGTATAACATCCTACTGGTGCAAATGAAGTTATTTTATGAAGTGGAATAAGATTATGGAAACATAAGTTTTAACCTCCAAAAGGGCAGAAATGTATTTGCCTATTCACAGGATATTTCCACACTTTATTAATGACTATGTCATTTTATCTCTCACCCCCTTTATTGAAATTTGTCTGAAAAATGTGACATAATTTTACATATATTTAAATACTATTAGTTCACAACAGCTTTAATCTATTGTTACAATATTTCGTAAGCTGTAGACAGGGGCATAGCCAGAAAGTTTTAATGGGGGAGGGGGTTACCACTACTGCAACTCACATATATGCATACATGTGTGTGATAAGAGAGTAAAGAATATACATTTTGTACGGCAAAAAAATCCTCATGGGAAGGGGGGGGTTATGACCTCCTAACCCCCACCCCTTGGCTATGCCCCTGGCTGTAGAATATGCATCACATGTATTTTTTACATATATTTAAATACTATTAGTTCACAACAGCCTTAATCTATTGTACAAAATTCCGTAAGCTGTAGAATAGGCATTAGAGATGAGACGGGCTCAGCCGGGGAAAGCCCGAACCCGAGCCCGGGCCCGAACCGTGCTCGGGCTCTGTAATTCCCAATTGCGTTCAGGCTCGGGCTCGTGAAAAATTTCTCATTTATTGAACATACTCCTAGAAACAGATTTTAAAAAGTTATTCATGAGGAAAATAAAAGTACTTATAAAAAAAATTAGCAGCACGGGCACCTAGAAGGTGCGTAAAGCTCTTAGGGTATTTCGGAAAAGCGGCTTATATTGCTTAGTTAGTCATCAGATCGGACATTATTTGATAAACATGGATATGAAGAATTAGAAAGTGCATTGAGAGTTTGTAACTATACTTTTCTTTAATTTGCATAAATGGCAAAATTTATTGTATTCTATCAATGAAGTAATTGAATTTTTTTTATCTTTAGCTGAAATTTCGGGCTCGGGCTCCAACTTAAATAATATTGCTCAGGCTCAGATTAAAAGTTCTCGGGCTCGGGCTTCAAAAAATGAGCCTGAACTCATCTCTAATAGGCATCACATGTATTTTTCTATAAATAGGTTACAATCATAAAAATTTCAACATAGGGTTACCAGATGAAAGATGAGAAATAAAATGACATAGTCAATCAATATCGTTTTAATATGGCAATAATGAAACTAAAAAATTAGGGGGGTTCAGGGGATCTCTCCCTGATGAGGCTCGAACAGCTGAGTTATATATTTATTTATTTTTATGTAGAACTATTGTGCGATTTGACTTTCTGGATTATAACATTTACTGTAATAACAAACATTTGCTAAATAATACATTACACACTGCTTTAAAAACTTGCTTGTTTATTTTCTATAAAATAAATGCAGTGCTACAGACTCTCTAAACAATGAAGCTGTATATAAAAATATAACTTTTAAACTAAAACAACTGTCTACTTATAGCATATGATGTATATGTAAATATAGACCCCAAAAGTGGTCATCACATGTATAGAATGATTATCTTTTTTTAAATTTACTTTTTACAAAATACTGATTAATGATTTATTCATAGAGAAGGTTTGTACTAACAACAGATTTGATAAAATGTATAATGTATTTAAAAAATAACAATAATGAACTTATTATTTTTCTAAGGAAAATGCAATTTTTCAATTTCTGTGTGAAAAGCACAATTAAAAATTGTAACTAAGATTACAATAAAAAAATTCTTTTAACAATACAAATATGTGTGTTTTTCATATTTTTGATTTTAATATTTCAATGCTAAAATTGATACTCAATTTTTGTACTTTTAAAACACTTTAACACCAAAAAGTTTAGCAATCAATTCATTGTTACTAAAAAATAAATAAATTTTAAACAAAGTACTTGAAAGAAGCATTGTATCATATACTTTAAAAAACCAGCAATTATAGTTGATTTCATTAGCACAAAACATGTTTTTCCTAAAATTTGAAATAACATTAAATTTTTATAAAGAACATGCAGTCTAATAATAATGCAATACAATAAAATTCAAGCAGTCACAAACTGAGTCATAAAATGAACAACTATACAATGAAAAGCAATTGCTAAATTGGCATTCTGGCACAATATGGAAAGTTGGAGGAATGTAATATAAAACTTAAAATTACTAATCAAACATATACAAACTAAACAAATAAAATTGAGAGGTATGAAAACTGGAAAATAGAAAGCAAAATAAACTCCGTTAAGTACAGAGCGGAAATTTAAGTTATCTTTGAATAACTTAACTATCAATTAAAACAAGATTAACTTATAAAATTAAAGTAGCACTATAATTTTTAATGTACTTAAAAAATAAGAGTATGAAAGAAAAGATTCAAAAAATAAGTTTGCTTATACATTTATATATACCATAATTTTTGATAATTGAGACGTTTTAGATAAATCTTAAAACTTCAAAATGCCTAAATTCAAATAGATACATTAAGACACACGTAAAACATAATAACAATAAAGATGCAAACATAGATACTTTAGAAAATCGTAATGCATTTTCCTTCAAAATATCAGTCATTTGCAAAACATACATAACAAATACATTGATTAAACATAAAATAATCTTAATTAATATAAAAACTAACATTCATTTATTTAAGTAGATTTATTCATAGTTCAACTTTAAAAGCACATTTCATTATATCATTATAGGCATTTCAAGAAGAATAAAGCTAATTTATCTAGTTACAATACTCTTCTTGATTAGTTAAATGCTCTACAAGTGAATAGGAACTAGGTACTTAAATACTCTCTTTTTTATGGCACATTAAAAAAAAAAAAAAAAAGATATATTGTTACTTTGAGAAAAAATTCATAATACACACTGTTCAATGCCAACGATTCAGAAGCAGCTCGAACTCTACAGTTTCGAGCAAAGGAACATGAAAATGAGATTTTTCTTCCGCCCTGGGGCAAAAGAAACTCAAGCAATTTTATTGCTTCCACTCCTAAGTCATCGAAGAAAATGTTTATTTTTTCCAGAAATTAAGATTTTTCAAGAAATAAATTGTTACACAGAGATGGATTCACAAATTTGCTGCCTGTAGGCAGAACTAAAGCACCACTTATTCAACTGCACTTCAAAAATTTGCTACAATAAGCCACAGCCTAGCTAGCTTATTTAAAAACAAGGCACGTTGTTTACACAAATCTCTTAATCCATGGTCAGACAGTAAGGTAAAAAATAATTATATTGTCCTAATTTAACCTTTCTACCCTATATAAGTTGATTCAAACCATTTCTAAATTTTATCTTTTGATATTTCTGACAGATTTTAATTCTGATTTCAAACTTTACATATTCTTCAAAAATATATGTTTTTGATTAATATATGGACTTTTGGAGTCATAGATTTTTATTAAAGTCATCATAACAAATAAGAATGAACTAGTTTAGTTGCAACTTACATATTCAAAAAAGAAATACGAAAATGGAGGAAGGATAAGTTTATTTTACTACATCAACTCTCCTGACTGCATTCAGTATTTTTAAAAAGAACACTCAACAAAAATTTCATGCTAGAATGTAAAAGAAAGAAACAAAATCAGAAACACTTTCATATTTTAAATAAGCACTCCAGTGCTATCAATTAAAAGTACAGCATAATCCATGAGTCAACCCTATTTGCATTCGTTCTTACATTAAGTTGGAAAGGATATCATAATCCATGAGTGTGCTGCATTTCTTTATTCCATAAAATACTTCCTTAGAAGTGAGACCTATTATTAAAATTGCCTACTAAAACTGTTTTGCAATCTTTGTCTTGCATATTCCAACTATCTCAACTTGCACTATTACAGATGCCTTTAAAGTTGTTTATTGATATTCCCATAGATAATAAAGAGTAGGGTTTGGCAATTTCTCACCAAATATAGAAGGTATTGCCAAGCTGTTTGTTTTTTGTGATTTTTATTTTTTTTTATTTTTTGGGTGTGTGGAAAATTGGGCAACCAATTCCCAAAAATGGTAAACATTGACAATTACTAACAGAATCTAAAATTAGTTCTAAAGAAAATGCTTCCTAAGGCCTGGATATTTAATCTGTACAAACTGTGCTGATTAGATCCACACAGGTAAAACTTTACTTTTTTTTTTTTTTTTTTTTTTTTTTTAAACAGGGTAGAAAGGTTTAGAAGTTTAGAATACATGAAACAAACTTAAATACATGAAACAATACAAAAAAATTCACAATATCAACTGGTTAGCATATGAATATTAGTTTGCATTAATAAAACATTGTAATCATGAATTTCAATAAAAATGTTACTTAAATGAATTTGAATTATTATGAATACACTGAATAAACTCAATATTAAAGATCTTTAAAATAACACAA
Source organism: Cheiracanthium punctorium (assembly GCA_038373885.1). Lineage (NCBI taxonomy): Eukaryota > Metazoa > Arthropoda > Arachnida > Araneae > Cheiracanthiidae > Cheiracanthium > Cheiracanthium punctorium. The sequence continues at coordinate 25,642 of JAWZYV010014310.1, forward strand.
ATAAAATCTCACAAATGGCTCGGATAACAGGAAATATAAAAAGTATTACCATCTAATATTGCTCAATGAAAGCAAATAAGGCTCATCATTCATATTGCGTTTTTGCATTAGGACGTGCAGTTGTTCTTTAAAATAAAATACAAACACTAACCACATAAACTAGCAATTCAAGAAACAAATTAACATTAAAGCAACATTATTATAAACAATATACATCAACAATATAAGTAGCAACTTTTGAATATAAATGCACATACACAGATATGTATAAAACTTTTAAAAATACTATACAGAAAATATATTCATGCTCTGTTCATAAGCATTTTAGTGCAATACTTGACTAGCACACTTCTTTGGGCTTTTTTTTTTTTTTTTCAGTAACTGTACAAGCTGGGGATAATACGCAAATCGCTGCAGCGCGCACTTATACTTTCAACAGTGACTGGTCCATTTGGATTAAAATACTACCTTTCAATGACAATTAAACCTTAATTAAAAGTACACTAAGTAACAAAAAGGTATGCAAGCAGTAAATTAATTGGTTTTGGTATACATTTCCACACATCAACTCAGATTAAGCTATCTTTCTAGTTTTTAAAGTAGGAGTTAATAAAACTATTGAAACAAAAGTTTTCAGAGCTGAAATGAAATAAAAATAAATTCTAACAGAAGTATTTTTTTTTTTTTTCCAAAGAAAAATTTACTGGTAATTTCACTCCTACAATATGTTCATTTGAACTTTTACTGCAAGTTTTTAAAGTAAATTTAGAATATTTTCCTCCAAAAGCTAGTATAGAATTATTGCAAACACACTTTATACAGTGAAATTTCTCCAAGACAATCATCTCTGGTTCTACCAAAAATTAATAGCAGCTTACTGTTCCAAAAATCAATAAAGTATTAACGGATACAAAAATGCACATCAACAGTTCAATTATTAATTAATTTAAAAAATAACTAACTATTAGTGGTAAATTCACTGTGTTTGGAGGAAAAAAATAAAAGAAAGAAAAGAAGGAAGCTTATTGTTTATCCTGGTATTTATCTCTCAATAAATGTTACATCATAACCATACCAAAATCACATTTCAAAGCAAGAGCAACTGGTTGCCATTAGAATAACACAAATTTTCAACAGTGAAATTTTAACAGAGCTCAGGTGCCAGAGGACTTAAAGCACTTTGGTTTAAGAAATAAAGAAATATTTCAATCCATGTTTGAGTCATTATATTATTGTTAGTCACCAGTTTCACTTTAGAAGTGTGAGCTAATACTTTTTTCAAGTATTTGCTTACTAACAGTATTTTGAAGTTTTTCAATTTCTAGTTTCAAGTATTCATTTCTGTAGTAACAAAAATATCGATAAGCATTTTTTTTTTTTTAATTCGCTTTGCTTACAATGAGATTCCTAAACTTGGAGTTAATTTTTTAATAAATATTTTATTTTATCAAACAAATGCCCAATTTTTTTATGTTATATTTCAATAAAGTTTTACAAATGGCGGAATAAATTAGTTAATTATGACTTTTTTAAAATGTTCACATTCATCAACGAATGTGAGTAGAAAGTAAATTCAAAATTAAAAAAATATCTATATCTGCAGTAATTCTCTGAAAAGAATGCAAAAACATTTAAGATCAGCTGTGTTTACACATATACATTTTTCATTTTTTTCCAGGGGGGTGGGTGTTGTTTCACAAAATACACAACAGTTAATTGATAAAAATGGATGTGTTTAGTCAATAATCATAATTTTTGCATATATTTTAGATAACACTGAAAACCATGAACAAACTTAGCAATAAAAAAGAAAACTCATTAAAATATCACACAAAATATGTAAAATACAGCATGACACAGAAAGTAATACATCAGAATATTTTGAACTGAGTGTTGTGTAATAAATTTTACAAAAAGTATCAAATATTATATTGAGATGTTTATACATTTTATAAGCATACTGTGTACCATATATCATGATTTAAATTTATACATGTTGTGTACTATGCATTTTAAAGATCAATATATCTCTTGTTGAACACTGTGCAGCAGTACAGATTTATAAAAGGTATTTTTAAAAACACATATTGAGTTATGAATTTATACAGTATCTTACAGAATTATGTGATTTAAAAAGCAATGTTTATGAATTATACTGTCACTTTCAATCACAGAAGTTATGAATTAGAATAGACAGAATGTTTAACAACAATGATAACTTTTTCCTCTTTAGTAACAGCCAATTTTTAAAATTTTTGTCTTTTTAAATCACAAATAAATTTGTTTTGCTGCTTTATTAGTTTGCTGATGAAAAATTTATACAAACCCTACATTAAAAATTTGACTGCTTTTTGCAACAACAAAGAAAAAGACTCTGTTCATTATTTTTCAATGGCGTTTGGATAAGGCTGTTTTTTAACAAGTTCCACGGAACAAATAAACAGCTAGCATGTACAGGATGCCCCATAAGTACAAAATTTCAGGGAAGACAGGGAACATCAAAAGGATTGAGAATTGAACAGTAATAGAGATATGAAAAGGTTGCTTTTAAGTGCCACTCAATAGTCACTTATTAAAAACATTTAAAACACATTCCAAAACAACTGTCATATTTTGACCCAAATTTGCTAATGTTTCATAAACTTGATTTAATTTTGAAAGAAAGCTAATGTATTTTTGAGAGAACCTGTAAAAGAAATTTGAATATTATTGCCACTTTTTAAAGGAAGATTAAACTGTTATAAATGTCAATGTACTTTTTAGATTGCGCTTGAACTGGACAAATGTCTCCAGTCACAGATGGCAATGCAATGGAATTCTGAGTGCACCTGTAAAAAACTGTAAATGCTACACACACCCTTTTTGGTGGACAGCATTGTGACAGAGTTCACCCCACATTTTTAATTAGTTCTAATTTCCCAATTCTAAATTTAATATTCTTTGCCAATTTCAATCCTCATATTTCTCATCATTATGCTTTTTTCCTTCCGTTTTGGATATTACTATGGATTTCATCATTGAAGCATCAATTTATTCTTCCCTGGCACCGACTAGTCATGTTTGTTTTTTTCAGTTTAATTTTCTCAAAATATTCCCACATGGTTCAATATTGCTAGGACAGCTGTCTCTCTGTAATCATCTGCAGCTGCCGATTCTGTATTCGAAAATTACTACAGCTGAATTCTGTCTACCCGTTGCTGGTTTCTCTGCAATCAGCCAATTTAATTGGTGGCTGCTATTTCTTGCTCTTGGCATTCTTGTCAACTCGGGTTACATATTTTCCCAAGCCTTTTGGGTGACTTTACATTCTTTTCTTTGTCCTGAGTAAAGTTCTGTTTTTGTTATGCTACTAGCCATCATTATAACAGCTTGTATTATTTTTAAATGAACTCCTTTAGTTCTCTCCTGACTGCTAATTTATTTGGCACGCCACCTTTCAAGTTAATTGCAAATGCAATGTAAACTATTTATACCAGGAAGGGCAACCTTTGAAAATTTACGAGCCAAACTTCGGGATGCTAGTGAACTCACGGGCTGTATAACTGGGATTTACATGGGATTTTTTGAATGGTTTGTATGGGTTTTATAGGAGGTTTTGATATATTCCGCGGGCCAGATAAAAAGTAGTGGGGGGGGGGGGCACATCAGGCCTGCAGACACCCATATGTGATTTATACAATCATTACTTATCTACTAAAACTTTAACATGAACTCTGCCACTCCCTTATATTATATTACAAACATTATTGTGTAAAACTTAACAATATAATGTTAATTTTGTGTTGTTTGAAACAGATGAATCAGGATGGATACAGAAATTGTGGGAAAAAGTGCACTGATTTTTCCCTGTCTATCTTCATCATATTTTCGCAGTTAATTATGTGCACCCTATTTTTTCATGCATGAATCATCATTCTGTAAGATGCTGACCCAAAATTTGAATTAAAAAAAAAAATAATAATAATAATAAATGAAATTTAATCATAAAATATTTATAAAGTGTTGGTTTACAGTTTCATAAATTCAAACATACAAATTTTGCTGAAGAAATTAGTGAATGAGGGGGCGGGAAAAAGAACAAGACTGGCCAGTGGTATGTGCACTTTTTCTGCAAAAAAATTGCAATGAATACTTGCTTGTTGAGATTCTGCTTCCAAGGAAACAATGGCGTCCACCCCTGGCTTTGATTCGCTTCTTTTCCAATAAAACAGTCACATTGGGAAGGCGATAATGAAGAGTTCCTCGATTTGTGGGTTATTTTGACAGAATTCCTGATTTTTCCACATCGATAAAGTTCCCCGATTTCTCTGATCTGAAGCCATCCTGTGAGTCTCTAAATTCTAAATTACGCTTTAAACAATGATTTCCCATCGAGTGCAATATATTGAAATTCTTTTGAGTGCTACTGTAAAAGAAGTATAAATGCTGTGTACAAAAACCCTTTTAGGCAAAGTACATAGCTAAACACATAAATTTCTTAGCAATCAATACATATTTATGGCAATTACAGAACAGGTAGACTGACAAAAAACGAAATCATTAACACTATTCTAACTTAGTGAATTTTCTTACTATGCTTTGCTCAAACATAATTATTTTTTATTTAAAAAAAAATGTAGAACTGAAAAAGAAAACTGTTGGCTGTTATTAAACAAAGTAAAGTTAAACACTTATAAATTTTTTGGGGAGTAACTATTAATTGGTATAAGACAAAAAATGCTTTTGATAATAGATTGCTATGTCACCCTCAATTCTCTTGACCTCCCTAAGCACTACTTATGGAACATCCTGTGTATATTTGTATGTAAAACTCTTTCAGACATGATTAAATATCAGATATACATGTACATTTCTCCAATATACATGTACATTTTTATAAGAATAGGGATTAAATTTGTAATAAAATAAAAAAGGATAAAAAATCCTGATTACTTTTCTTTTAATAAATGCACATAACTGTTTTCAAATTAAAATTACTAAAAATATATATTCTTTCAAAATTTATGTTCTACATTGTAGACACCTGGTCTAAAGGCATTAAAACATTAATATTACTGTTTCCAAGAAATATTGCTTAATTTTTACCTTTACCAGAAAGTTTAGTTACCATTTTGTCATACTTAACAACGTTAAAAAAAAAATGAAAAAGGGGAGAGATTTTAAAAACTTGGAAAAATTCCTTCTGAGCTTTCCGGAGTCTTTATGCGCCATCTTCTGTTTTAGGCTTTTCCTTCTGTTGTTTCTGTCTGTTGTTGGCTTGTGATCTTTTATACTGGCAATAGAGGAGTACAAATGACTTTTCTAGTTCGAACATGGCCTGGTGAAAAGAAAGAGACTTATGAGCATCGAATATGATATAATACATTCAAACAGCTATTGAAATACTAAAATGAAATAAAAGTGTAGCATATGCAAATATGTGTAAAAGAAATTATGGGGACATGGTGTTTATGTACCTTCAAACTATTTTACAAAAATAATTTAGTAAGTAATGTAAAAAATTAAATAACAGCATAAGGTCTGTATTTATTGTAAATAATAGAATTATTAAAGCTTTAATAAAGAAATTAAACTTTGATCAAATATGACTTGATTAAATTTGATTTATACTGATATCAGGACAGACTGACCCACCTTACTCTGCTCAGCGAGGGCTAGTTGCAGCTGGTTGATATGAATGAGTTTCTTGTCAAGCTGGCGACTCAGCTGGTCCACTTCGTTCTGAGCTTCCCACAATTGGACAGCATGGGGTGTCTACACAAAGAAAACACAGGTGTTAAAGGCAGACACAAAAGGATAATAATAATAACAATCCGATTTGTGGCTCAGCGGCAGAGTGCACACTTCCCACAAGGCATATTAGGTTCATTTCAAATTTGAATGAATCTAATATGCCTTGAAAATGCTATAGCCAGTCAATAAAAAATGAAAAAATAGGAGCAATTTTGACAATTTGTTTCTCCTTTATGTAGTCTAAAAGGAAAGTTTAAGGGGTTTCTTTAATTTGATTCCCAATAAAAAATATTTTGTAATACTTTCTAGGAAAATATATGAAATGCACTAAGCAAAGATATCAACTGGCACCACACTTTTATGATTATTTATACTGATATTAATAAATGTTTTATCAAAAACTTTCAGTATTGAGTCAAAACTTTCAGCATCTTTCATCTCTTCAGTAACTTCATTATCAAAACTTTCAGTATTCAGTTCTCTAACAAATTACTTATGCAGAAGCCTTTATTTTAAATGAATACTCAGAAAAATAAAGGCAAAAATAACAGTTACATTAAAAACCCCAAAAGTCCCATTTACCTGATTTTTAAAAGAAAAATTTCAGCTTTAAAAATGGCTGCAATTTCAAAACAATCAGTTTAAAATTCTGATATAGATGTAGGCATTCACACAGGGTTTCGGACCCGCCCACAACCGCCCCCCCCCCCCAAAAAAAAAAAAAAACGTGTGGGTTATTTTTTTTTATAAAGCACTTAAAAAAACCCAATAAAACCCACACAGAAATTGTTTTTTTGGGTTTTATTAAAAATTATCAAAATTTTTCCTTCCTTTCATTTAAATAATTTGACATTAAATACATATAATATTACCTACATAACTTAGTGCATTGTATTAGATAAGTATATAGTATATGCCAGTTTCATTTTTGGTAAAATCATACAAGCCGGTGCGCACCCCATGTAAACATGGCGACAGTCGCTGGAGCTTGGCGGCCACCAAGCTCCAGCGACTGTCGCCATCCATTTTCCACGATCAACACATTAAAATTGCACATATATTCCACTAAAAATGAGCAACCAGTGGACCGTTCGTAACTAAAAAAACCTCAGTGGATTCAGCAACCTAGTTGTACAGCTATCTAAACTAGGCAACCAGTGGTCCGTTTTTAACTAAAAAAACCTCAGTGGATTCAGCAACCTAGCTGTACAGCTATCTAGACTAGGCAACCAGTGGCCCGTTTTTAACTAAAAAAACCTCAGTGGATTCAGCAACCTAGCTGTGCAGCTATCTAAACTAGGCAACCAGTGGTCCGTTTTTAACTATAAAAACCTCAGTGGATTCAGCAACCTAGTTGTACAGCTATGTAAACTATGCAACCAGTGGACCGTTTTTAACTAAAAAAACAACAGTGAATTAAGCAACCTAGTTGTACAGCTAATGTAAACTGGGCAAACACCGGGACGTTTTCAACTCAAAAAAACATCGGTGGATTAAACAACCTAGTTGTACATCTCTTATAAAGTCAGTATGATTAGAATAGCATGTAAATAGCACTTACGAAAACATAAAACACATCGAATATCAATTTAAAAATCACATTAAAAACCTTAAACATTGAAAAGATTCGTTAAAAAAGAGCACTTACCTTTATTTTTTTTTAAATAACCGCTCAGAAATGTCCCCAACACCCACCGTCTTATAACATAAAACCAGCATGCTTTCTTTTATTTAGCTCTATATTCACACCATATTTCTATCAAACACACACAAAAGAACGCTCCTTTTCCTTTCAAAACATAAAAAAAACACCATATTCCACACATAAATACTGACGACGAAATTCCCCGATACGCTTACTAACCTACGATAAACAATACTTACCTACGATACGCTTATTAACCTAGAATAAAACAGAATCAAAACCACAAGGAAAATCAAACATTAACTTAATCCACTCTATCACCAGCCACAAACAAACAACTATCGTCATTCAATTAGCACTGAATGAAAATCCAAAACACCCAGTGTTTCTCTTTGGTTACTAGTCTAAACAATCACCGGCAGGGTACTTCACTCCAGCTGAGCATCGCCCATGATGGCGCCAGAGCCAACGCCAAATCAATTTGTAAACAAAACATCAAAATGTAAACAGCATCGTATACGGAATATAGTCCTCGTTTTTATTATAATTATCTTTCTAACTTCACCATGAAGAATAATAACCTTTTTAAAAATAATAATACCTTGAGCTATCTGCAATATTTGTTTTGAAATGAACAGATGAAGAATGTAGGCAGGGATAACTCAGTAATTTATCTCTTTAATAAATAAGTTTTCAACTATGAATAAAATATGTAATTATCAGTATAGTGAAAAAAAAAAAAAAAAATCCTTCCCCAAATAACAGAAGAATGGGATATGTCTCTCTCTTACAGATTACAAGCATGCATCTCAAGAATGAATTCAGGTTCAGGAAACCATCCTGTATTGTATTAACTGCTGCATTACTTTAGTACTGGGAAATATAAAACTAACTCATTATACAATGTTTATGTGGATTTAATATTAGACATTATTTGTAGATTTTTTAAGTAAAAATAAATAAATAAATAAATATATATATATATATAAAGCAAAAATGAATAATTATAAAGAAAATTATTAAATAAATAGTAGATCTGCAGTAAGTTGGCTAGCAAAGGGTTTACTGATTTATATTCTAACTGAAAAATATAACTATGACTTAAAAAAACATAAAGGTAAAAAAAAATTAAAAAGTTCATAAATTTAAAAAGTAATAGAAAACAGCCAATCAAAAACAACATATTTTTTCTAAGTGACCAATAATATACTTATATCTATGGTCATAAAACAAATTAGGAGTCTTTTATAAATGGCAGCAGAAAAAGATAATACTGCATTAAAGTTGAAGTTATTTTTATATTTTAATAAATAAATTATTATTATTTTGTAATGAAAGTTTTCTTTTAGACTAAAATTATTCTGTTTTGAAATAAAACTATAAAATTTAAATCCAAAAAGTGTTATACTCTTAATCATCTTAATAAAACCCAATAAAACCCACCTGGGTTGGGTTTTTAAAATAAAAAAAGTTTTTTAAAACCCTGCATTCACAGAGAAAAATTTAACCAAAAATTAAACACCTTTAATAAGTCTGAAGTGGTTGAACTTTAGATATTTTATAGGCATTTAAATATCATTACACTACTGCCTTTGATAAATACAGAACTGATTTAATTTATTTTCAAGCGAGCAACAGAGTAATAATTTTGGAGATACTAATAATTACTTTAGATTCTTCAGGCTTTGTAAAGTTTTCAATAACTATCCTCAGTCGTCTATTCTCAGCTTCAGCTAAGTCAACTTTTTCTTTCCATTCCTGAAATAAAGATGATGAGAGTATTTTTATTCCATCGACTATGTAATACTTTGTACTGCATTACTGAAACATTACTTCGGTTACTTTTTTATATTAATTCATAGTTATATTTCCCTACATATTGATGTCCATGATGTGAAAGTTGAATTTGCAGCCAATAATGCTTGCCAATAATAATAAAAATACTGTCTGTCGTCAGACATTTCTGAAGAAATTATATAGATGTATATTATACCTCATCTTTTTCGGTCTTTGCTTGCTCCAATTTCTGTTGCCAATACAAAGTATTCTCAAGAAGAGCTTTTTTAGATGCCAATTTCAACTCTAACAAGGACTGAAAAGGAAATGTCATTATTAGATAGAAGAATTAAATGGAAACAGAATAAAATTGAATTTTTACTAATACTGGCCAGTAAGTATGCTTGAAAAAAGTAAGCAAATGTTTATCAATTATGTGCATATTTGCAAATTGGGGTAAGGGGGAGAACATCACTGTGGCAAACAGAGATTGATCTAGGATATTTTCAGAAGAGTAAAAATACTCCCCGACTTTTTTTTAGAAGGCACATTTTCCTTTAGAAAGGAGTAATTAAAACAACAGATAATTATGACAAGTTTAAAATACATAACTAAAAATTGTGTTTAACAAAAAAAAAAAAAAAGATTACAAGAATTGGATTTTAATTTAAAATTAGCAAATATAAAAATTATTAATACTACTTATAACACAAAGAGAGGGCTGAGTGTAAACGAGGCACTAAAGTAGTATTTTTAAATTCTTAAATTTGTATGGCGGTTACTATTTTGAGTACACCCTCTAGTGGTGTCTTTTGTAACATTGCAGTTCCTAGAAATCACAGAAAAGTAAGCCAAAATGCTGATTTATGAAATTGTATCAAACAGTGGGCTAAACCAGGAGGAGTGTGGAATGCCCATGCCAAATGAACGTGATAAAGAGCCATTTCTAGCAACAAGTATTGTTTAGCTGTATGTTGGAGAGAAATGTAAGGGCAGATTAAAGGGGGGGGGAGGAGGGAGTGACCCCCCCCCCCGAGACAAAAAAAATTAAAGTAAAAGATTCTATTTTACTTCCATAAAATGGACGTATATGTCAATCTTCTAACTAACCGCCCCCACCGACAAACTAACCGCCCTGAAACCTCAAAAGTTGAGTGAACCCTGCCCAGTCCGGGAATCGAACCCTGGACTTGTGGCACAGAAGTACAATGTGCTAAGCATTTCTCCATCGGGCTTCAAACAACTAATTAGTGGCATTAAAAAGAAATTTAATATATAGAGTATTTTATAGAAAGGGGAAACAGGTATGTGGCACTATTAACAATACCAAAGTTCTATATGCTGAGAGTTCAACAACTACTGTAGTGTGTACCCATTCAATAAAATTGAATCAAACAAGAAAATTGGCTTACAATCCTTCGATTGTAAGCCAAATTTCCTATTTCAGATTTTTGAATAAATAAGTAGATTTTTGACAGTACACAACTTAAAAGAAGAATAACAAGTTTTCTCTTATGAACTATAATTAACTTGAAATAAAGAACAATATTTTATACATGATACTGAGATAGAAAATTTGGCTTACATTTAAATTCTTCATTAAGAAGGTATAGCAGATGATAAAAATGACATTACGTTTAAGGATTCGCATAATGTGTTGATGAATGGATCTATTAATTAATTTTTTTTTTTTAATCTAAAGACCAGGAGTAGCACATATACAAGGAGTTCTCCTACAGAGATGGCAACACCCACTGAAGATTTTCGTTTTGCAAAGGAAGTTTCTTTTTCGTCACACAAAAGGACAGTGGTAGCATATTTTGGAGAGGCGGAAGGGGAATTTGCTGCATCGGCTCTTGTGATCTTCTGATGGAGGTTCTTAAAGTAAACATACAGAAGTGCTTCGTGCCGAGAAAGCACGCCAATTTAGCATCTCCTTGCCAAACTTGGCATCCCTTCTGCATTCAAGCCCACCAAATATATAAATGGAATAAGGCTAACCACTGGAAATTATCAATATTAAATTAATAAAATTCAATACGATACTAACCTTGCGTAGAGAAGCGAGATGTTTATAAACATCTTTATGACAAAATTCCCGTACCTCGTAATATATTTGAGTAGATGAAGAATCTGACATTTTACGAAAAAAAGAACGTCATATAGTATTTGATGGCAAATATTTGGTAAAAACTGTAATTTTCCTTTAACTAAATCCGCCAAATTATATGAAAGTAAACAAAGAGAAACGATGACAATCTATATCGTTGCCAATCCTCAGTAATGAAATGACGTTTAAAAAAAATTCCCTTCCAATAAAATGTAGTGTGACATGTCGTATTTGTCTTTTGCAAGCAGAATCTAGTTAACAAATTAATTGTTGAGTATTTGATAGTATTAACTGTATTACTTCCATTGATAAATTATACTTCTTCCTTCTTTGTGTTCGCGAGATTTTCAGAGTTGCCAGATGAAAATAAGTTAATTTATTTGAAAAGCTCTTCGTGAACGTTTAAAGCGAGATTTAAATCATTCTTGAAGTTAAAGGGATTCTAACGCATGCGCACAGTTCCTTGCTATGTATTGTAAACAATGATGACCATGATCATCACCCACACCCAGATAAATGCGAGATAGTACGCTAAGAAAGGAAGTTGGATTATTATACTATTTTAAGAAATATAAAGTTGCAAAGAATAAAAGAGTGACGAATGTAAAAAAAAAAATGCCAACGTAACACCATAAACGATGTTTTATTTCTAAATAAATTATTCTGTATCGAATTATTGCTTAGGTACGGTCAACTGCAGACGAATAAAAGCTTAGTTCAGTGTTTTTGTGGCATGTTTTTATTCTTTAAATATTGATCATAGACATATACAATAAATTGCAAAGTTACATAATTAAAAAAAAAAAAAATCGAAACGGAATTTCATGGTATTAAAATTTTTTGCATATTACATCCAATTAAATACAAAATTTATATTCTTATACAGCCCTTGTACAACAGTCCCTATTAGTAAAATGTATCCCCATGCATTAATAAGGTGGTGTACAAAGTATAAGCTCTTTGGTATAAAAAGGCTAAGACATATGTTTAAACAAATTTAACCCATTTATGCCTAGCGTCCCTTTTTTGGGACGGCATTTTCGCTATTAGTCGAAAACGTTATTTATTTTTCCTAGCCTTTATTCATGAGTATTGAGCCTCAACTCTACAAAATATTTTAACATGACTAAGTAGGATGCTGATATTTCGATTTTTATGCATAATGTTTTTAAAGGAAATCATCCCTTGTTCAAGAAGTTGACGTCAGAAATTTATCTATTATTTCTGTTATCAGTAAAAATCGAAGAAAGTCGCAAAAATATCCAGGCACAAATGGGTTAATGAGGGGCTATTCAATACCAATAATAACAGAAGTATGTATTAATGCAATCAATTGCTTCCGTAACTTGTGTATAACCCCTGAAATGCACGATCAGTCGATGTGATTTTTTCTCTTCAAGAAGCATTTAAAAGTGCTTAAAGTTAGTATATATATATATTTTCATATATTCAACACTTCTTCAGAGAAAATACACAAGTTTTGAACATCACTTAATTAATGTATGGGACACATTTTGAATTTGACGAGAATTTTTTGTAATGGATGCCATATGAAAATTTAAAGTTTGTATTTCTTTAGACAATCACCTGAAAATTTTAATGAATGCCATACAATACTGCGCCTTTTTTATGTAATTTAAAATTTTAAATACGTGCCTAGATCAATATTTATAAAATAAAAGCCTAGGTCAGTATTTTGGGGACACCCTGTATATTTTAACAAATTTAAATATTTTGCTTCAAAAGAGTATTTTATAATTTTATTTTACCATTAAAAAAGTATTAAAATTTCTTAACCTAATAAAACCCCCATTTATCTTAATGATTTTGCATTGTAAAAGAGAAAAAAATCTAGCTGATTGAAAACATAAAAAAATTGTAATAAATGTAATTCAAAAAGAAAATTGACTTCAAATTGCTTCAACATAACGAAAAAATATTCCCATTCTAAATTGTTAGGGTTTTGCAAATTCTCATCAAGCTAGGTTCAGTTTTGGGAACTTATTTTTTGGTGCCAAATTTGGCAACAAATTTCAAAAGTGACCAACCTTAGCGACTTTTGACATAAAGACCAATGCCATTACTAGCAAAGCCTTTAAGAAATGGTTCAAAAGCATGGCTTTTTCTGATTTTTGGAATGATAATATTAGAGTATGACCAAATAGATATCGGACTACCCCTGTACTATACCCTTTCAAATACAAAAATAATTTTTGAAATTGTTCTACAGTGCAAAATGATCGTTGTACATACATAATATATCTACATATATGCATTGAACATCCTCCTTTAAACCAAACAACCCAGAAGCTAACTTTTTCAATTTTTGTGAAAAATAAATCAAAATTATATATATATATATACAGGGTGTTCCAAAGCCACTGACCTAGTCTTTTTTTGACAAACGATGTCCAAATGAAAGTCTAATACGCTTGTACATGAAAAACAAATAATTTAGACATGACAAGTTTAAAAAGAACTGCTAAAATGAATTTTATTTTCAGAACTTTATTTACATAAAATAACTGTAGGAAATAATAACAAGTTCAAAGTTATTTACAAACAGAAAAGTTTGAGCTTTTTTGCAATAAATAAGCAATAAAAATACTTTGCATGCAATCATGAAGTTTTGTATTGTGGAACTTTTAACTTGAGTTCAAATATTTTAACATTATCAAATATTTCAGTTTCAAATATTTTGAGTTCAATTATTTATAACTAGCTTCTACCAGTGACTTCGTCCGCATCGGCTTTGGAATTAGGTTCAGAGAGAAATGAAGAGTGTGAATAACAAACATGTTTGCACTATAGACACAAAAGTGACTGTATTTAAATATTATTTGTTTTAAATGAAGTACAACACATGGTAGTATACTTTATTTAAAAGAAGAAAGTATGCAGAGTTACTAAATTTATATTATCTTCATTCCAAATCCAAATCCGTTCGGCCATTTTTGTGTGATTTAGTCACAAACATCCAAAAACACAAATGTACACATTTATATTATTGGTAGGATTTGGAAATTTATGGACTTTTCTTTCTTATGCTTTTTAATTTGGCATAAAACTAACATAATTTCCATGCCATTTCATGTTTTTCAAATGCACACAATTCTGCAAATAGAATTTCTGCTTTATTTCAAAAGCATAAATCATTTTGTGCTAGCAAGACTCGCTAAGCATAACCACCTAAAAACAGTTTTTAATTAATAGTTAAAAGAGTAATTAAAATTTCAAAATTCTGAGCCTCAGGTGTGCATTACCAAAGTCATGCACTTATATGCTCAAATTTTCAAAGCTCTGCTTGCTGTAGATTTGTTTGGAAAACATTAACTTTTATTATTATAGATAGATAGATAGATTTGGCATAAAACTGGCATAATTTCTGTGGTATTTCATGCTTTTCAAATGCATGCGATACATCATTGAAGTAATAGCATTTCTGTTAGCTCAAAACATTTATCATTTTATATGGACGAAACTTGCCAAGCATGGCAACATAAAAATGGTTTGTAATTAATAATTAAAGATCTAAAATTCTAAGTAGATTATAACTGTCGCCAGGGTCCCATCTATCTCTATACCAAAATTCCTCATAATCGATTCAGCGGTTTAGTCGTGAAAGTATCACAAACAAACAATCAAACTCACTTTCACATTTATAATATTAGTTACGGTATATATCATACACCACCAAAAATTATCCAAACTTGGAGACATTTTGCACAATTTTTGAGAATACATACAACAATTGTCATCAAACCAATAGCGAATACTATGTATTATGTTAATTAGTATTTTCCACCTTGTGGTGACATTTGAATTTCCCACGATTTAAAAAAATGCAAGTTCCATTCATTTTTATGGTTGCTTAAAAATCGCCAAAGGTAGCTTGAACATTAAACAAAATACTTTGAATTTTTATAATAGTAAATTTTTGGATGAAAGCCTTATAACCAACCTAATTAGATTTTTAACTCATTTTTAAGCTCATGGCGTCAAAATGACATCATTATAAGCTGTGATATATGAAATAGTGAAAGAAGAAGAAAAAAACCACGTTTTAACTGTTCTACAGCCATCTAATAATCTGGATGGAAGTTTATTATTTCGCTCGTGGTGTAAATTTTTGTCAAAACTTTTAAACCTAATTGGGATTTCTAATGCATTTTTACACTTGAGACATCAAAATGGTATCAGTCTCATTTGAATTATTGAAAATAATAAATAAATAAATCTATGTTAAATATGCTCACGAATGTCCTGAAATTTTACATTTGAGCAGCTTTCTACCCTGAAAATTGCTAAAAATCTTTAAAAGTTAGGGAACAGGTGGATTTCCAAAATTTTAAAGCAGCCTACGACCTCTCCTGTTCTGTTATACATGTCTGTGCAAAATTTAAACACATACATACACCCCCCCAAAAACAGTGGCGGTTCCAGGGGGGGGGGTCACAGGGGTCATGACCCCCCCAAATGGTCTTCGACTAAGGGGCCTAGATTAACCACCCCCCCTTAAAAAAAGGGGGCCCAAGTCGAGCTCGGACAAGGGCCCAAAATAGGGGCCTAGATTAACCATCTCCCGCCCCCCCCCCAAAAAAAAAGAGGGCCCAAGTCGAGCTTGCACAAGGGACCAAAATTCAGAAAGGCCTTGATCATGTGCATACATACCACATTGTGCTGCTGAAAGAGAATTTCTCTTTAGAAGACCATTGGTCTTACTAGTTTATTTTATAATAATACTAAAGTATGCACACAATATTCTTTGTGCTCAGACGTTCCTCCTTGGCAGAAAAATATGCAGCCGTTTTGTAAATATGTGACCTAATCCATATCCATGGAGAGCAAGGGAAGGGGGAGTCGCAACGAGCCTGATTAAGGTAAAGGTGGAAGGTGGAAGGGGTAGTTGCCCCACACCCATAATAAAAGAAAACTCAAAATCAAAAAATAATTTATAGAAAAATGTGTGAATTGTGTGTGCGTAATTTATTACTTTCGTATTCGAACCCCCCCCCCCTTTTCAAAAAGCCTTCCTCGTCTTGAAAAGCAGTCTAAGGAGCACCTATGCTTGTAAATAATTAATTTATGGAATCCAAATCTACCGTAACTGCTACAAGATCATAAAAATTATAGAGAAGGAAAGGGGGGGGGCACGAGGGAAGGGATCATACCTAAACTGGGCCGGATTACCAATTGAGTATGCTTCCGCGTATGGGCTATGGGCTCCTAGGCGGCCTGCGTCAGAGCCTTATTATCGCTTGGGCAAATCGGGACTTTGCCCAGGGCCCTCGGCTCGAAAGGGCCCTCAATTTCAAATATTGTTCTGAAATACATTTTTTTATATCAAAATTTTATGAAAAATAAAACAAATTTCAAAGATGGGGGCCCCCAAATTCATCAATGCCCGGGCCTCCATTGGTCATAATCAGGCTCTGGCCTGCGTTACAATTTAGAAGAATATAATTATAATCAAACGTCATTAAAGCTATTTTAGTGTTAATATTTTTACAGCATTTGTAACTCCGAGAAAATAATTCTGATTAATTAGCTACTTTGTACACAATAAAAAATTTCCAGCATTGTTAGCCACCACACTTCTTAATTGAAATTTCAATGAATATGTGCTAGAAAGTTTGAAGCTGACTAATTAGCTTGAAGTTTTATGTGCACATTTCAGTGATGTCCTGCATTAGACAGATCATTGTGATATATTTTGAAAATCAATAAAGTAATGAGAATTTTTAGCACTACGTCTACTCGAAACTCAAACGGGCTATAGTAATCATAAGAAGGCTTTTAAATAAAAAAACCTTCGTAACCCTGTCATCACACTCCATGATTATAAGCTTTTAATTATGAAATTTGTTCCATAGAAGAAATTGTTTTTCCCTTTGAAAATATCTGGAAGCAAGCAGCTCTGTAAAATTTAAATATGGGATGATACACTACACACTAGCAACAAAAACCTTGTGTTCTGTAAAACATTTTTCTCTCCGAAAACTTATGCTTCCTTTCAGTGTCCAAAAAAATTCTAAGGGAAATCGCATTTTCAACTAAGCGCTAAGCAGGTGTTTTCCATTGACGAAACACCAATCCATTAATTAGTAGTGGCATATCTTTTTAAGTTTAAAGATGGGTATATTGAGGGGGTCAAGAACCATTATAAATTCTTAGTGATGCCTGTTCCTGGCATGAAACCTATTAGTTTACCAGGGAGTTGCCGACACCCCCAAAAGCCATTTTTCAGTTCTATTATGTGTTTCACAAATGAACAGCATGTGGATTTGTTTTGGAAAAGCAAACACTTTTAGCATCTGCTTTCTGGTGTAGAACTCTCGTTGGGACTCCAGAGGTAGCAGACATAAACTATTGTTCCATTTTAAACCCAGACAAAGTAAAAGGTTTAGTGTCGCCAATTTCGGTATTTCGGATACAAGGAATTAAACTTGAAACATATGCGAAGATTGATTGGAAATATGAATAGTCGCCGGAATTTTCTTATGTGTCGGAGACAAAGCACAAACGGGACAAACAAGTCTGCATCTGCAAGACTCGAAAGCTCCACCCGCAGCGGACAAGGAGAAAAGCGAAAAGGGGAAAAAACAATATATCATCCCCCCCCTGCCCTGAAGATCCGAAGAACTCCACACAGGTCTGTGGAGTGGAATATCCGGATGAGCAAATATTTTAAAAACCAGAAACATAGTGGACTATACTATAGAAGTGAAATAACTGATCGCTTACCTAACGAGATTACACCAGAAAGACTAAATGGAGAAAGATACGGTAAATACATATTTATATATATTATATTTTTATTTATTAAACAGATAAAATTTCCTGCTTTGATTAATTTTTTTGAAATAAAAAATGTATATTTTATATTATAGTAATTCTTCAATGGCACAGAAAAACAAATGTTTTTAAAGTATTAATACGAGTCTGCTCCATATGCAAGACAATAGTTTATTATTAACTTAATTAAAAATAAAAATAATTTGATGAATATTTTAATTACATGAAGATAAATTATATTATGTGTAACTTTACAGTTTTAATTTTTTGAATAACTTTAAGATTTTTGAAAAGTAATTTTAAAGTAGGAGTTTCTAATTTTAAATTAAGAATTTTAAAATGACTTTAAAATAACGTTAATTGTCACTATCATTTGTGAGCTTGGATATGAAATAACGTTTAAAAGTCTAATATGTAAATCAATTAAATTAAATGGATTTTATCTGATAATACTTGATCAACAACTATCATTTATCCTAAATGTATTCCAAAACATTTTCAATGGAATTAAAATGTTAACGCGTACTTGGAGCTTAATATCTTATTTTTCAATATTTATCTTTCTTCTGAAACGATTTTTTTTTCTCTGTGATGCGTGTTTATATAAGAAAAATAATAATAATTCCTCACAAAGATTCATAAGAAATATTCATGTTAAATATTTCTATATAGTTTAATGTTTGATATATCTTTGATACCAGTAATCAATTTTATTTATTTGTGGCTTTGTGCATGTTGGTGTGGAAGGATGGGGGATTAATATACTTTATGATTTGGAATAATAACAATTACTGTTTTAAATTTTATGAGAAATTTTTCCTCTGGAAAAATATTTTCAAAAGTTTCGTGCAGGATTCAAAGTAATATAAAAAGAAATACTGGATAAAATTAATAAAAATTAGGTTGTTTTGAGTGGTTACGGAAAAATCTATTTTGAGAAAAATTCATTTAGTAACATGGTTGTCTAGTTGAAACAGGTGTCATTGTCATCTTTTTAAAATGCTTATTTAAAAAATTATCTAACTTTCAGATTTATGCTTATTCCCCTTGGATGATTTAATTAACTTTTTGTAATATTGCTTTTTTTATTATGGGGTGTCCAACTTGTGATTTTCCACAGTCATGGTAATTTATCACTGTTCAATTTTTAATCTTTTACCTTTATTTATTTTTATGTGTACAACATTTTTACTCTTTCCTATTTCAAACAATTTTTTTATGTATATTCTCCAATTGATTTGAAACAATAACAGTGGCCGAGTGCTTAAGACCATTGAAAGTAGTAGATGGCTAAAGTGTAGTGATCTAGGGTTCTGGGCTACCACGTTGCAGTCGATCTAACGGTCTAGAGTTTTGGGTGATTTTCTCCAGTTGTAACGTGATTATGCTCTAGAACGCCTTCAAAAGTCCACAACTAAAGCATAATCCCCTTTAGATACATAACTCTCGTGTAGTTTTGCCTTAATCAATAACCTAATCTTGTAGCAATAACCATTATTGTAACAATAAAGTCTAATTTTACTCTGAAAAGGTATTTGCAAAGACTTAGATACTGGAAGACCGGGATAGGCCAAACCGGAGAGAGAGTGGGTACTCAGAGACCGGCATAGGCTAAAGCTGGGCCAGGATCCAGGCCCTTGGTCTTAAGGGAAGCCTAGTCTCATTCTCCACTCAATCTGAATAAGTGATGATCCGAATAATTTTAATCGTCAAATGTTATTTCCAGACACATTCTCAGAAAATTATCTGAAATGAAAAGACGAAATTTCGATTAAAAATTAAGGGGATGGTGGACATTAAAAAGTTTTTTTTTTTAATTTAATAAGATAGGATTGTGAAATTTTGTATTTGAATATATTAAACTAAAAGCATTATAAACAACTGAAAAGAAATTAAAATAAATTTTAAAAATATTAGTAATTAATTAAAAATTAATTAATTTTTTAGTTTCGAAAAAATGCTCCATGCATTTTAATTTTAACTTTTTTTTTAGTAATTTTGTTTTATAATAGCATAAAAATATATTTAAAAAAAGTCTGTGAATCGGTGTTTGATTCGACCGAGTAGTTAATTTTTTAGAAATATTTTCATGGATATATACCAAACTTCCCCGAAATTTTTCAGTTTTCGTAAATAAAAGTGAAATTTCATAATCGAAATTTTGACCCTATTTAAAAAGGATACACAGGTTTATTGTAATATATGAGAAGAATGTTTGTAGTAAATTTTGTACAATTCCGACCAAAATTAAGTCGCATGGAGCATTTTGAAGGCAAGAAAATCACAAAAAAACTTGATTTGGAGAAAATACAGTTTAAAGTGTAATTTTCGATTTACCTTTAATACTGTCTCTTCTGAATAATTTTATTTATGACTTTACCTTAACAAAAGATATTTTAAAAATAATTTCATTCGAATATTAGCTTATTTTGTAAAACGTTCAATAAAAATTGTGGCGTATTTATTGACGCGTTTGTTTGCATTTTTGTGGACATTTAACTGTCCCTTTTAATTTTTTCAAACCCTAATATCGTTTTAAAAAATTGCCGTAGACATACGCAGTTTTTTCTCCATGGTTCAGCTTTAACTGCAAAATATTAGTATGTAAAAAAGAAAAAACACATTTTTGGGGCCAATTTTGATGATTTGGGTGTCCACCATCCCCTTAATTTTAAAATGGATTGTGCTTTTGTTGAATGCATGTATCTGTGAATTCTATAAAAATCTCGCAGTTGGGGCCAGAGCCGAAGCTAGGGGCTGGCGAGGTTTGCCCCCCCCTCCCCCCCGGAATGCAAGAGAAAAAGGGGCGAACACTCAGTTAGAACACGATAAGTTTAAATATAATTTCACTGTTTTCGTTTTTCATTTTTTAAAAGCACTTTTGTAGGGGAGGATAGATAGAATCTTAGAAAAGTACAATGATTTAGGGTTGGGGGGGGGGGTGAATAGTTATTAAGTTGTTTAAAGTGTACGGGGCCCAGTGTTAACGAATTTCATAGATGGGGGCCCATACTGGTCATAGATCGGGCCCTACCTAGTTATCCGCCTCTTTGTGGCCTACATTTGCACATTTGCATAAGGGTCCAGGGCCTCAAGAAGTCTTCAGACGACCCTCGTCATTTGGAGTGACCCCCCCTAAACTGACAGTCTGGAACCGCCCCTGCCCCCAAAAAAAATTTTTATGGGATAGATGGACCTGAAGCTCTAATAAAAAAATTTTAATATCTGGCTTCAGATTAGTGCCACGAAGTTAAATCTCCTGAGCCAGTGATTTTTAATCTGTTTCTTTTTCTGTAAAAAGATAGGCAACCATGCTGAAACCCTCTCTACAAGGTACAGAGATGGAAAAGTTATCAAAAACATTTGGGTTTCAAAACTTAATTCAAAAACTTGGGTTTTGGCATGGGCCCCATAAAGGTTAATTCTTGGGGATCAAAGTGAAATCACTGCTTCAAAAGTATGGATAATTACAGTTACTTAAGAATTAAAACAAAACTTAATAAACTAATTAAAAGCAATTAATTCATCTTTCAAAAATCTCTGGGAATTTTGAAAATTGATCTTTGAGAGACCCTTCCACAAAGGCTGTGCCGGCACAGCCAGCTGTCGTCAAAAAAGGGTCTCTAGATCTGTGGTACGCGATGAACATTTTGATCGTCCGCCATCTTGCTGTTAGTTAAGTTGAGCGATGGCAATGGCTACCCTTTTTTCAGCATTGGGAAAGGGTTGCGCCTCAAAGGGTTAATGCCCAACCAGTTATCCAGAATACATCTGATCCCGACGATTCTGGTTAATAGGTTCTGTACTGTACTATATACATACACACAGCTTTTTCGAATGTGTCCAGAGGCATATCTAGGGTATGGAAGGTAGGGCATGTACCATGGGTTATATTTGAAAAAGACTACAGATCTCCATTGTGAGACTGATTCAAAAAAATAAGCATTTAACCTAAAAGCTACTTAACTTATCAATCTGCATATGTGCTTCAATTCGCCAGCAGCATAAGTCTAAATACAGAGTGTGTGAATCACCTTGCAGAGTCAGTGTATGGAGTTCTGCCACTGCTGACATATCGAAATTTTTGAAAGATCAAAATGATTTTGGTTGAAGCATGTGTACAAATTGATAAATAACTTATGTGTGTTATTTTACAAAGTTTCAATTATTTAATCTTTTAAACACCAGTTTTTTTTTTATTGTTTTTTGCTAAGCATTTAATCTCAAGTCTCCTTCACTGCACACAATAGGAGAAAATAGGTCAAAGTTAATAAGCCACTACAATATTTATTTTGAGTTACTGTCCTTGGAGCTAAAATCTGTAGGAGTTTTTTTTCATTTGCATAATGAACCATTACGACAGAATCCAATGTAAATGTTCAAAGAAATTTTTAAAATGACCATACAAAGTGGCCTATTATCCTAACAGAGAGAGTGTAGCTTCATTGTCTGACATGGCCACTACTTTTCCTAGCCCAGACAGCACAGCAAACTTGCAGCAAGCTTGATTTATCAAGTCAATAAACTTGAAAATTTCAAGCATGTAAGCTTAATGCAAGTTTGAATCAAGTGTTCAAGTTTACACTTGCCCAGCTTGCATTAAGCTTGACATAGCAAGCTTAATTTCAAGCTTAAAAAATTTCCTAAATACACGGGGCGCCCGTCTTCGAACTCACCCCACATATTTTATTTTTCCATGCATTTTCCCTTCTATGCTGAAATTTCAAGTTATTTTAATCCGTTTCCATCAAGCGTCCGCGGCTGGGATAGAACTCGGGACCTAAGGGTTGGGAAGCCAGCGCCGTATCTATTCAGCCAACCTGACTTGCACTGATATGACTAAAGTTTGAAGTGACTGTTATGGTTGTCACGCAGTTTTCTGGCGAGATTGATCAGTGGCCCATGCCCTGTTTCTTTTATTTTTCCATAGGTTGAATCAAAATTAAAATAACGTTATGTGTGATTTATAGACTCTACTAATAGGAAAATAAGCATAATATAAACTTAAAAGCAGCACACGTTTTAAAACTTTCAATATCGCGACACTCATGTTGGGCAATATTGGCCAAAATCGAGACAAACGACTGATTTTGAAATCAATTTCGTAGTATAATTGTATTTTATTTTGAAGAATTTCCATATTTGGAAATATAGAATCTTTTTTTTTTTAATTCTATAGTCAAGTACATTTATGACTGATGATAAATTATTTGTTATGTGGATGTGGCTTTCCAAATCAAGCAGTCATCAAGTTGTATTCAAGCTTGACAGTTCAAATGACTTCCCCAAGCTTGCTGCCAGCTTAAAATGAGTTAAACTGTCAAGCTTGTATTAATACATCAAATTCAAAGAAATGTCCAGCTTGATTTAAGCTTATGTGCTGTCTGGGAGGTATGCTATTAAGTTTGACAATGAAACATAAAACGTGAAGCATCACCTCTTTCCTGGTTATGATGGCTCTGCACACACATGAGGTTTGTCTTCTGTGTGTGTATGGAGATGCCTATTCAAGTATAACTTTATAGCAAATGATTTCTGACAAATATTGCACACAAAAGGTTTCTCCCCGGTATGAATGGGAAAATGATTGTTCAAGTGCTCCTGCCTACGAAAAGCTTTCTGACACACATCGCAAACGTACGGTTTCTCACCCGTGTGGGTACGAAGATGATCATCCAGGTGCCGCTTCTGACCAAATGCTTTCTGACACACATCACAGTTGAAACCTTTCTTCCCCGTGTGCTTACGGAAATGCCTATTCAGGTACGACTTTATAGAAAATGATTGCTGACAAATATTGCATGCATATGGTTTCTCCCCTGTATGAATGGGAAGATGATCCTTCAAGTGCTCCTGCCTACGAAAAGCTTTCTGACAAACATCGCAAACATAGGGTTTCTCACCCGTGTGGGTACGAAGATGATCATCCAGGTGCCGCTTCTGAGCAAATGCTTTCTCACACACGTAGCACTTGAGCCGTTTCTCCCTTATGTGGACTTTGAAATGTTTATTCAAATGATACTTCTCCGAGAATGCTTTCTGACACCGATCGCACACGTAAGGCTTCTCCGTGGAATGAATACGAAGATGCGTAGTTAATCGATCCTTCGTAGCAAAAGCCAACTGGCACACGCTACAGATGAAAGGTTTTTCTTCAGAATGAAGACGTTGCACGTGTCTATTCAATAGATTTCGTTTGGAAAATGCTTTCTGACACACATTGCATACATGAACCTCTCCAGTGTGCGCTTCCAGATGATCGTCCAGCTGTCGTTTCTGAGCGAACGCTCTCTGACACACGTTGCACACGTAAGGTTTCTCTCCAGTGTGGGTTCGAAAATGACATTGCAAGTGCTGTTTCTGATGAAAAGCTCGCTGGCACACTTTGCACACATAAGGTTTTTCTCCTGTGTGAATGCGGAGATGAACAGTAAAGTGACCCCGCTGAGAAAATGTTTTCTGACAAATGTTACACGTATGAGGTTTCTCCCCCGTGTGGGTGAGAAAATGTTCATCCAGGTGTTGCTTCCGAGGAAAAGCTTTATTGCACACTTCGCATGCATATGGCCTCTCTCCAGTGTGAATGCGAAGATGAGCATTTAAGTTTTTCAGTTTAGGAAAGGCTTTTTGGCACACATTACACTGCAATTTCATCTTCCCCGCACCGATAGAAACATCAGTTTCCAAATGCTGATTTTGAGACATGGTTTCTTCATGTGCATCACATTTAGACATCTATAGAAAAAAGCGATTATTACTGAGGATGATTTAATGAAAAAGAGCCGAGGAATTTAGAAAGTGTTATTTATGTTCGTTAAGATTTTTTTTTTTACCTACACTGGATACATGAGCATAAGATTTCTTAGCTGTCTGTTGTAATTTTTTGTATACGTCTGTAAATTTTTTGTAAATTTCTGTATACTTAAACATAGCAGAATAATGTTCCTTTACAACACAGCGAGTGAATATTTATTGCTATAAAGCCCATTACAAACATTTCAATATTGCTGAATAATTCCTGGATTCAGAATCTCAAATAAAAGTATCCATAGTTTAATGAATTTTCAAAATATTATTATTATTATTATTATTATGTAAGGAATCAATTCTTGTTTTAAGGTTTTCTTGTAAAGACTTTCCTACAGAAATTATCATTTGGTTTTGCAAAAATTTTCTAATCTGTATTTAATGTTTATAGTCCATGGGACTATCAAAAACACTTTTTGAAATACTCCGTAAAATATATAAAAATACAATATTTCTTGGAATACTGAAAAAGCAATGAGGAACAAGTCTGCAGCAATCGTAGATACAGTGGAAATGGGCCTGGAATTTTTTTATCTGTAAATAAAAAAGAAGGCATAAGTATGAAAAATTTAAAATAATAAAAAAAGTCATTAACTATTTAGTAAACAGAAATGCTATTGTAATTAAACCTATCCTTCTTATAGTTCAATTTGAAACCACTATATAATCTGATATTAGCAGACTGCAAGCATAAAGTTACATGAGACTGTGGGGTTTCAGCTGTCCCTAAAAACCTTCAATTGAGCTCTTCCAATAATATATGTACTTCACATGAGTATGTGTGACTGCGAGTCCATAATCCCAGTTATTTTGCAAATAATTCAATGGCAGAGATTAAGCTGACTTTTTACATTTTGCGACTCTTAGGGAATCACAAACAACTACTTGGAGTCTATTGCTAAATTTTCACGGTCTTTTTTTAATAGCATTAGAAAATAATGAAAAATGCTTATAACACAAGGACATAAAAGACAGCTCTTAAATGCCTAAGGCCTATTTCATGGTAGCAAAAATCTGCAAGGCTGTACCAAGAAAAAAAATTTGGGGAGTGCCCAAATATTTCAGAAGGGGTCCAAATGGAAGAGAGCAGAATTTTTCAGAAAAAGAACTCATTATTATTTTTTTAACAACAGGGTTTCTACAGATTTCCCAGCTTTTGCTTCCCTGACTTTTTCCTGACATCTATCATGCTCTTCCCTGACTTTTTATCTAGTGTGCTTTCCTGGATTTTGCTTTTCTATTTTTAATATTACATCCTTTAATTAATAACTTTTTATATATTTTGCCTCTTTTTTACAAATAATAATAATAAAATCAATATACAGAAAAATATTATTTGACACCACTGGATTCTAACAAAAACCGTGTTTCATAATTTAGGATAAAATTAAGAATATTTCAACTGAAAAAGATATGTTAATAAAGGACACATTTTAAAATTATTTATAAGGTTAAATAAGAAAATGAAAATAAAACAATTTCTACAATTAGGTTCAAACAGGACGTTAGGTTGAACAGGCCACAAAATTCAAATATTCTTGCATTTCCCTGACCTTTCTTCAATTTCTCTGACTTTTTTCCCCAAATCCCTGACTAAAACTCATTTCCCTGACTTTCCAGGTCTGTAGAAACCCTAAACAAAAACCAAGATTTTGGAGCCGGGGGGGAGTTGCTTGGATCCTCTGTATACAGCCTTGAATCTCGGATCCGTTTGCACACTGTGAAAAATAAAATAAAAAAATAACTGTATCTATTAATTAATATCTAACTAATCAGGCATGGAAGGGCCAACATAAAAATCACTCAACTTAACATGGCATCAAAACTGAAAGGGAGCAGTGGTTTTTCTCAGTAGTGACCTTCCAAGTGGATACACTTAACCCTTTCCCAATGCTGAAAAAAGGATAGCCGCTGCTATTGCTCGATCTTAACTACCAGCAAGATGGCGGACAATCGAAACGTTCATCGCATGCCACAGATCTACAGACCCTTTTTTGACGACAGCTGGCTGTGCTCGGGCACAGCAGAAGTGATCTCTCAGCACTTCCATAATTCAGCCAAGGAAGATGCAACTCTTGTTCAAGTTAAGATGATACTGGGGCAACTGTGAGATCATGTGACACTCATGCGAGAGCTGGAAAATGAGTATTTGGGCCATGTCACATCTGAAAATGGCATCTTGCGAGGAATAAGAAAAGAATACCAGCTTTTATAACAAAAAATGAAATTAATGTATCTAATTTGTGTGTAGTCAGATGCGACGGAACAGTGATATATACTGACTGCAAAGGTGGTGTAACAGGGTGTCTACCAAATTTCTGAAAGTCAATTTCCTGACTTTTGGGAGGTAGAAGGACCAGAAGCGTGTATAAATTTCCATACCCGGGGGGGGGGGGATTTTAAATCTTATTGTTATTAGAGTTAATATCAATGTTTTAAAATATCTGCTGGGAGGCCCGGGCGCCCCGCAGGACTTCTTCGACGGACTTTCAGCAGCCATTCTAATGAAGAGATAAGTCCTCGAAATTGAACACTATCCAATACTTTAAATTCAAAAAATAAAACGAAACTCAAACAAAGAGCGCACACTTTCTAAGAAAAAAAGGGGCCAATTGCTTATATGCAAGCATGCGTACATAAATATTGAGAAATATTAAGCAATAAAAATAAATACGTACATAGAAAATAAAATGACTGAATAAATCACGTATGATCATCTACTAATCCCGTCCACGATACTTACTTCTAGCACAAATTTTAGCCACTTTCGTCTTTCTACACTTCAAATCCAAAACACTGAGTTAAAATAAATAATCAATGAATGAAATTCTATTGCAAACCAGATGGATGATCACGCGCTGACGACAGCTTTTTTACCCTGCCGTCACGATGGATGAGCCCCCATTTTTCCCCTCCTTATGCAAACACATGGCTTGATGCTTTCGCGGTCCGGAAAATACGTTGCAGTTGCTTTCAGTTTCGAGACTGACAAATAGGAAGGGTTAAAAAAAAGGGATACCGAAAAAAAAAAAGTGATTCTTTTGGTGAATTTTCCAGACCCATTAACCAATTTCCCGGTTTTTTCCGGACCCATTTTCCAATTTCCCGGCTTTTTCCAGACTTTCCGGAGCGGTAGACACCCTGTGTAATAAGGCTTCTAAAAGTGTTTGCGGAGCTGAGACAAGAAAAGGCTATATACGAAAAAATATTTATTCTAGAAGAACCATGCCAAATTTCATCACAAAAGGACAGTACAAAATCATTGTCTGAATGCAGAAGCAAGTATCTACAGTTGATAAGTACCAACACTGTACTAAGGTGCTTATTTTATTTTGTTATTAATCTAAATATTGTATTTCAGTTGGAAACGTGTTTCTTTTGATTTAAAAATGTGTTCCTTGCCTTTCTAACCAGTGACGGACCGCTCAGTCACATCACGAACCATATCACAGCAGATTCAGTCTGTAACGCATCATCCAGTGTCTGCGCGTACCATTCGACGTCGTTTACAGCAGAATGGTCTGTCCGCAAGACGTCCGTTGCTTTGTCTACCTCTGACGCGGAACCACAGACGTCTCCGCCGCCAATGGTGCGATGAAAGAAGGATGTGGACGACAGAATGGAATGAAATTCTCTTTACTGACGAGTCACGCTTCTGTATGCAACACCACGACGGTCGGATTCGAGTCTGGAGACACCGTGGAGAGAAGATGCTGAACAGCTGCATTATGCACCGTCACACTGGTCCTGCACCGGGTATTATGGTATGGGGCGGTATCGGATATCTCTCTCGCACTCCTCTAGTACGCATTGCCGGTACTTTAACCAGCCAGCGCTACATCTCCGAGGTGTTGGAGCCAGTTGTCCTTTCTTACCTTCAGGGCTTGCCAACAGCCATATTTCAGCAGGATAATTGTTTTTTCATACTTTTCAATTTATAAAATACTAGACAGTATATTGCAAATAATAGGCATGGTTTCAAATCCGTGTCTATTATTCACAAATGAATTCAGATGAAGTAAATCATCTCGCAATAGATTTTATATGTATCAGAAAGACAGAAAAATGCCCTGTAGATCAGATAAATTATCATCTAAAGAATTGTCTATTTTGCCCAAAATGTGGTACAAAATTAGGAATTCTTAATTTCAAATCTTAACCTATTTTATAGAGCTTAAAAAGGCAAGTAATTTGATATATTACAAATTACTGAGCTATGCAGAGAAAGACCTTTTGGCAAAAACCCCTTTAGAAACTTACAGTAAGCTATATTCAAGCATAGATGGTGCTGGTGGGGAGCAGAAGATATCGTCGAATTTCTTCCAAATTTTATGTGGGTGATACTCTCACGATTTTCAACTTTTGCACCGTCAGGCATTTTTAATTTCAAAAATTATATTTTTCACTTCACCCTAATGAACAGACTATAGTTAATTTTTGAATTTACCCAAGTATTGAATTTATTTTTATAATTGTATTACATTCTTAAGTTTGTCACTTATTTAAAATATTCACATTGTTTTATGTCTTAAAATTAAAGACCTAAAATTGTAATAGTATATCACAGAACAAGTGAAGAAACTGACAGTTTCACTAATGCATGTGTTGGATTTGTGTAATGCTTATGAAGTCCCACAAAATGTTCGTAAATATTATGGGGTCCCCACACCAAAATGTTTAAGAAACCCTGCTCTAGATATTACAATGCTGATGGCACAAGTCTGCTCTCCCTCAAATTTTTTCTCCAGTGACGTTTCCAAATCATCCCATTCTATTGACTCATCTTGTTTATTTTAGTTGTAAGGAGTTCATTGAAAAATTATGAATATAACAAACACTCATTCAATATATAAATGAAATATTTATTCAACATTAAATTTCGTTTAAAACTGCAAAAATGAAAATTATTTCTGATATACGTATATGAATTAATTAACACTAATTTCGAAGACCAGTATTACCTGTATTTGGCAAAAAAGAGAACCACAATAAGGAGTTAAGTTTATGTGATACCAGGCTCTTTTTTACAAACCAGAGTTAAAATCTTGCCTTATAGAATTTTTGTTAAGTCATCTTTGCAAAGAGTTCAATCTTTCTTGCAGTATATGCTGTGCCAGAGCCATTTTGCATATCGTTACGAAGTCAGTGAGTGATGAGCATAAATATATATACTAATAGCAAGTTTAGTATTATTCAAATATTGAAGGCATTTTTATAAATGAAAATAAATATTTAATTTTCTGTCCTATCAACAACAACAAAAGAAAAAAGTACAGGCATTCAAAGTTAAAAAACTCATATTCAATTCACAAACAAAGATTTGTTTCTAAAGAAGTATATTCATTAGAATTAAGGAGGATCAATCAAATGTTTCCATAAAATTGGATTTTACGAAAGATATATAATATACATATTGGGGATAATTATTAAAGTCAAATAGTGACTGTGATGTCACAAATAATAATCTTTCCCATTGTTAACCTTTTTATAGTATGGCAACATGCTGTTCCGTTGCCCCTAGTTACCCCTTTTTGTGTTTTACTTATTCCAATGTTTTTTCGTCGATGTTATATGTTGTGCTATGTTATGTTTCGTTAATAAATGTTCTAAATGTGTGAATGCCATATAATTAATTCCTCTACCACTCGCACTCTGCCCCAATAGGTTATGGTGGCCCAGAAATAGCGTAGAGGATTGTGATAAAGGTATGAAATATAAAATTTTATTCGTATTCTAAGTTTAATTTTTCGTATTCGAACTGATTCTTCAAAAAGATTTAAAGTGCTTTCATTATGGCAGAAAATGAAGCGATTAAAGCTTTACAGCTTCAAATTGAACAATTACAAACGCAACTAAATGTTAAAAAAACTCCCGTGTCCACATCAAGTGGGGGTTTACCTGAATCAAAGCATTTAGATGGCAGAAACTACGCCGATTGGAAATTTCTTATGAAAAATTTTCTCGTAGATGCCGGTTTGTGGGATTGTATTGAAGGCACTAATATTGATCCAGAATTAGATAAAAGAGCATTAGCTAAGATAAATTTATCGATTAAGCCCATTGCGTCAGCTGAAACCAAAAAGGCTAAAACTGCTAAAGAAGCTTGGATGTCTCTTCAAAGAACATATGAGGATAACGGTGTAGTTCGAAGAATCGGTTTATATGGCTCTCTATTTAGAACAAAATATGAAGAATTTTCTTCTATGACCGCATATATAGATCATATTACTTCTATCGCAGAGCAATTGGAAAACATTGGAAAGCCGCTTGAAAATGAGACTGTTGGTGGTATTATTTTAGGAGGGTTGCCAGAAAAATTTCGCCCGCTGATTCTTGGAACTACAGGGATCCAATCAGACGATAACAATCGAATTTGTGAAAAATTTGCTATTACAAGAAAACATTAAGGACATGTGTTCAACATTAACATCCTCTGATAATGCTTTTTATGGGAAGTCAGCGAACAAATTTTCACAAAAACGTAAGCATAAAGACAGTCGCAAAGCTCGTTGTTATAATTGTAATGAATTTGGCCATTTTAGCTCATCATGTTTAAAACCGAGAAGAAATACGGTTAAATACAAGAACGAACCACATAATAAAGCTTGTAGTTTATTTACATCTACTGAAAATGATGAAAAGCAACCAACAGACTGGTATTTAGACTCTAGATGTAACAATCACATGACTCCTAGAAGTGACTGGATAAAGAACCTTAAACCTGAAGTTAATCGAAATATTGATGTTGCAAATGGTAATTCTGTTCCGGCAACTGGAATTGGTGATGTTGATATTCAGTTAGCGAATAAACACACTGTTAAGGCGAATGATGTCATTCATGCTCCAGATTTGACGACAAATTTACTTTCTATATCTCAAATAGTGAAGAAAGGCAAATCAGTAGTGTTCGACAGACAAGGTTGCAAAATAACTGAGTCGGTAATTGAAATTCCTCGAAAGTTCATTTTTGCTACAGCTTCAGAAAATAATGGGTTGTACAAATTAGACACTTTGCAAGTTAAAGCGTCAGTAGCAACTTTGAATTCTCACGATGTCTGGCATCGCCGTTTAGCTCATTTAAATAGAAGAGATATGAAGCTATTGATTTCTAAAATGTCTACAGGAATTTCTTGTGAAGCTGATCCAAAGAAGCCCTGCATCACGTGTGTTAAAGGCAAGCAGCACCGACAACCTTTTCCGCACGCATCGAAAAATCGTTCTAAGTCTGTTCTAGAACTTGTACACTCAGACTTATGTGGTCCTATGTCAACTGTTTCCATTGGTGGATCAAGATATTTTCTTACGTTTACAGACGATTTCTCCCGTAAGTCATTTGTTTATTTTCTAAAAACAAAGGATGAAGTTAAAGATAAATTCCTGGAATTTAAAGCTCTGGTTGAAAACCAAACAGGAAAGAGAATCAAAGCCCTTCGCTCGGACAATGGTGGAGAATATGTGAATAAAGACCTTGAGCGACATCTGAAGTTATCTGGAATCAGACATGAAACGACAGTTCCCAGATCACCTGAACAAAACGGGGTCGCAGAACGACTGAATAGAACTCTTGTTGAAAAAGCTCGTACTATGCTGCTCGACTCAGGTCTACCGAGAGAACATTGGGCGGAAGCTGTTAACACAGCAAACTATCTGAAAAACAGGTCACCCACGAAAGCTGTTAAATTTAAGACACCTGAAGAAGTCTGGACAAAAAGAAAGCCAGATCTTTCGCACCTGAAGATATTTGGATGCAAAGTAATGGTGCATATAGCAGACTCCCTTAGGAAGAAATGGGATGCTAAATCTGAAGAAGGAATATTCATAGGGTATGCAGAAGGCAGTAAAGGCTATCGTATTTTCAAACCACTTACAAGAAAGGTAATTATTAGCCGAGATGTTATATTCCTTGAAAATGAAATTATGAAGAATTTATCCCAACCACCCGAAGAGCATGATGAAATTAAAGAAACTAACAAAGATGAAGTAGAAGAGAATGTCACGTCCGTAGATAAACATGAAGAAAAGGAAACTGTAACTGACGATGAAGCCAAAGAAGAAATGGAAGAATCTCACAGTACTCGATATCCCAAGAGAATTATCACTCCAAACAGTAAATATTTTAATGACGATTTCATAGTTTATCAAGCGAACATTTTTGATGATCAAGATCCAGAAACGTACGAAGAAGCAATGGAAAGACCTGAAGCTGATAAATGGAAGATAGCTGTTGAAGATGAAATAAACGCTCATCTTGCCAACAATTCTTGGACCTACTGTGACCTACCATCTGATAAGAAACCGATCAGAAGTCGATGGATTTTCAAGACTAAATACAAAGCAAATGGAGAAGTAGAAAGATATAAAGCTCGCCTAGTTGCTAAAGGATGCTCTCAAAAATATGGGATTGATTATGAAGAAACGTTTTCACCTACAATTCGCCAAAGCTCCATTCGTTACCTTTTATCTCTTGCAGTGAAACACGATCTGAAGCTATTTCAAATGGATGTGGAAACAGCATTTCTCCATCCTGAGCTTGATGAAGAAATTTATATGGAACTACCTGAAACGGAACACTTTCCAAATCGTTATTGCCGCTTAAATAAATCAATATATGGTTTGAAGCAAGCCAGCAGAGTGTGGTATAAAAAGTTAAGTGATTGCCTACT
The DNA here is from genome assembly GCA_038373885.1 of Cheiracanthium punctorium. Lineage (NCBI taxonomy): Eukaryota > Metazoa > Arthropoda > Arachnida > Araneae > Cheiracanthiidae > Cheiracanthium > Cheiracanthium punctorium. The sequence goes on from JAWZYV010014310.1 coordinate 59,171, forward strand.
CAAAATGGATTTACAAAGATCTAAAGTAGATCCTTGCATCTTCTTCAATATCAAAGGTAAGGAATATCTTCATAGTTGCTGTATATGTTGATGATTTACTAATTATTACGAATAATCAGAAACGTAAAGATAAACTATTTCAAAAGCTAAACAAACAATTTCCCGTAAAAGATCTTGGTGAAGCTCATTACATTCTTGGCCTAAATATTGTTCAACAAAAAGATTCTATAGCTATTGATCAAATTAAATTTATTAAAGACATACTGAAACGTTTTGGCTTAGAAGATTGTAAAGGTACATCAACTCCTTTAACTCTTCAAAATAATTTATCCAAAGATATGTGTCCAGCATCAGAAGAAGAAAGAAAATTAATGGAAAACGTCCCATATCGTGAGGCAATTGGTTCTTTACTTTATATTGCACAAGGTACTCGACCAGATATTGCTCACGCAGTTGGTTTGTTAAGCAAGTTTTGTAACAATCCAGGAAAGGCACATTGGATTGCAGTTAAAAGAATATTTAGATATTTAAAAGGCACATTAACAAAAAAGTTGCATTTTTACAAAAATGGAGATAGTTTATGTGGTTACTGTGATTCCGATTGGGCTAACAACAAAGATGACCGTCGTTCAACAACTGGATATGTTTTTATAAATGCAGGCGGAGCCATCAGTTGGAACTCAAAGCGACAAACAACAGTCGCATTGTCCACAACAGAAGCTGAGTATATGGCTATAAGTTCAGCCACACAAGAGCTGTTATGGCTTCAGCAATTACAAGAAGAACTGGAAAATCTGCAAAATGAAACAGTCAAATTATACTGTGATAACAGAGGTGCCATATGCATTAGCAAAAATCCAATCAACTCTCGACGTGTTAAACATGTTGACATCAGGCATCATTTTGTGAGAGAGAAAATTGAAGAAGGCTTGATGACAGTCAACTATGTAGAGTCAGAAAATAATTTAGCTGATTGTTTAACCAAAGCCACGTCAGCCGAACGTTTGTCTGGCATTTCTAAACTATTTGGACTTTTATAAAGTGGGGGTATTGGGGATAATTATTAAAGTCAAATAGTGACTGTGATGTCACAAATAATAATCTTTCCCATTGTTAACCTTTTTATAGTATGGCAACATGCTGTTCCGTTGCCCCTAGTTGCCCCTTATTGTGTTTTACTTCTTCCAATGTTTTTTCGTCGATGTTATATGTTGTGCTATGTAATGTTTCGTTAATAAATGTTCTAAATGTGTGAATGCCATATAATTAATTCCTCTACCACTCGCACTCTGCCCCAATAATACATTGATAAAAAATTAATGGAAATCTCTATTATGCACAAGTACTTGTTTGAATATTTCATATTAATAAAACAGAAACATGTTTTTATCAATGTGATGCAAGAGCAAATTATACATTGAATACCATAAAAGCACTTATTTTTGCTAACTGTAATTTTTGCAAAAATGAAGATATCGATGATTTTGCGAACTGAAAATTATTCGAATTTTATATGAATAGTACCAAAAGTTGAAAAATCCTGAAAGTACCTAAATATAGAGCCCCTTTTACATAAGAAATTTTAAGAAACTTCCTAATCCATTGAAAAGTTCTTCCCCCGTCCTCCCCATTTTGAATGGTTTCAAGGAAGCTGGTACAAATATTGTAAGTGAATGAGCCACATTCTCAGGGGTTGAACCAGGAATTTTTACCAGGATCCCATTTTTGTAAAAATTGCTTAATTTTGTGAATTTTCATACCAATTTTTAATAAAAGTCACTTTTTTTGTTAAAATAATTGGTAAAACAGATTAAAATATAGGGTAATATTGCTAGTAAAGGGCCGTTTTAATCTATTGTAATTTTGTGAAGGAGCCATTTTAATAGACTGTAATTTTATGATGAGGCTGCAAAATGGATCCAATTTTCGTCTGCATTGACCCCTGATTCTACTAGTTGTATGACATTTATATTCAAGAAATAGTTGTAAGAAAGACTTTGTAACATGCAATAAACCATTAAATTTTGGTTAGTGAAAAATTTGATTTTTTTTTTTTATTGAAAGCGGAAAAAAAAAAAGTATTTTGCGAGGATTTAATTTTTGTGATTATGACGGGCTCACAAAAATAAGTGCTTTTACAGTACACAGTTTGTTCACAATAAAAGACACTTTTTTGCAGTTTTTAAAATACATAGAGAATACATATGAAAAGCTGGGATGACAGCAAGTCTTGCATACAGAAGATAATTTTGTCTGGGTGAGTAAATGTGCATTCACATTTTTTTTTGCATGAGAGAACTTACCACCCTTTAAATATCATCTTACACACATCACATATTACAGGATTGGGGAACTACACTTGCCCACTTACTATATATGAGTGGATTTTCTGCCATACTGAAAAAGTTTTCTCAAGATTTTTAGAACAGCAAAAAAATGTCAGCTTACAAAATAATAAAGATATTAGTATCCCTGGCTGGTAAGATTTTTTAAATACATTAATAAGGATTCTCCATTAAGAAAAAATAAAAGCATGCTTATTCAAGTTTAGTTCCACGGAGAATGCTTTATTAAACGTGCACAAAGGCTTCTCACAAGAATATCTATTTAAACTTCCTTGTAAAAAGAATATTTTATTACAAATGTAAAACACAGAAGCTTTCTGTGCTTCAGAATGAGATGGTGTGGATACAGTTTATTTTACAAAGAATGGCGTATTAGAAACATCACACAAGCATACATAAGAATTCACATCTTAATCTGAACACTAAAATTTCACCAGAAAATGTGTCGAATATATATATATATATATATATATATATATATATATATATATATATATATATATATATATTACGTGCATAAGACTTTAAGGATCTCTTGCTTGTAGGAATTCAAGAAACAATAACAAATATGAAATTATAAAAAAAAAATCAATGTTACCCCATAAGCATTCTTTTATATATATGCATATATTTATATATCTATTACATATATGCATATATTTTATATGCATATTTATTCTTTTATTTATTTTTTTATATATATATGAATGAGGGAGTACAAATTTTTTACACAGATCACATAGTTTTATCAGAGAAAGCAGTCTCTCACATACAATAAATGCTGCTTAATGTGATCACTTTGCACTTCACATAGAGGTGTTTGATAAAAAAAAATCCAATTGACAACAATACGGCAATTTAAGAAAAAACTTAATGCTAGCATTAAGTATCGTCCAAATAACTAATTACTTATAATAAAATTGAAAGGGAACCATTATAAAATAGAATATGGAGACAGGAAACAATTACTGAAATATTCTGGTAAATTTTTTTCTGTATACAATTCATCCTTAGAATTTAACAATTACTGAAATAATTTGATAAATTCTTTCTGTGTGCAATTCATCCTTACAGGGTTTTTACAGATTTCACAGCTTTTGATTCCCTGACATCTATCACGCTCTTCCCTGACTTTATCTAGCATGCTTTCCCGAATTTTGCATTTCTATTTTTAACATTGCATCCTTTAATTAATAATTTTTTATATAGTTTGCCCCTTTTTTTACAAATAATAATAAAATTAATATATACAAGAATTTTATTTGACATCACTGGAGTCTAACAAAAACCACGTTTGATAATAATTTAGGATAAAATAAAGCATATTTCAACTGAACAAGATATGCTCATAAAAAACACATTTTAAAATTATTTATAAGGTTGAATGAGAAAATGAAAATAAAAACAATTTCTACACTTAGGTTCAAACAGCAAATATTTCCTTGATTTTACTGCGAAATTCACTTTTTCTTGCATTTCCCTGACCTTTCTTCAATTACTGCTAATTTCCCTGACTTTTTTCCCAAATCCCTGACTTTCCAGGTCTGTAGAAACCCTGCCTTAGAAATTAACAATTACTGAAATAATTCAGTAAATTTTTTTTATGCATACAATTCATACTTAGGACATTTCTCAATAAACTGTTCATATTCATAGTTTTTGAAAGATAAGCAAAATGATATTGTATAGTGTAAGCCTCATCTCAAAATTATCAAATATCGTCTGAATAGCTTTTCCCTTCGAGTTTTAAATATGCATGCTATTTGACACATGCAACACCAACAGACAAGCCATGCAAAATATTTCTTGAGAGTCGTGTTTTATGTCCAGTGAGAGTCCAATTTTTAAAACCCTGTTTCCTAGTACATTTTTCAACAATTGTCTTCAAAAAAAGTGACAACATTAAAATAAAAAGCTGATCACACAAAATGTTCGATTTCATATGGAATGGAATATAGGTGGTCAGTGCTGACTAATTTTGATAATAATAACCATGATCACATTAAACATCATCTGCTTTAATTATACCTAATATTTTTCTACTGTAGTTACAAGGGAAAAAAACCTTATTTATGTGCTTGCGAGAGCGAAAATGATTATTTAAGCTTCCTTGCTGAGGGAACTTTTTTTTTTACAAATGTCACAAACATAAGGTTTTTCATCTGTGTGGGTAGAAAGATGTATAATCAAGGCTGGTTTAAGACAGAAGGTTTTATTAAAAATGTCACGCACATAAGGTTTCTCTGCTGTATGAGTGTAGAAATGCTTATCCAAGTTCCCTTTTTGAGAGAATGCTTTGTTACAAATGTTACACATGTGAAGTTTCTCTGCTGTATGAGTGTAGAAATACTTATCCAAGTTCCGTTTTTGAGAAAATGCTTTGTTACAAATGTCACACACGTGAGGTTTCTCTGCTGTATGAGTGTAGAAATGCTTAGCCAATTTATCTAGATGGAAGAATTTTTTTTTTTTTTCAAATGTCACAGACATAAGGTTTCTCCCCAGTATGGGTACGCAGATGACGATTCAAGGATGACCCATCTGTGAAAGCTTTATTACAAATGTTACATATATAAGGCTTCTCTCCACTATGGGTGCGAAGATGCAGTTTCAAGCTTACTTTATAAGAAAATTTTTTTTTGCACGTATCACATTCATAAGGCTTATATCCAGTATGTGTTCGGGCATGCGTATTCAAGCTTTCTCTGTAAGTGAATGCTTTCTTACAAATATCACACACGTAAGGTTTTTCTCCTGTATGGGTGCGAAGGTGTCTATTCAACTGTTCTTTACGAGAAAATGATTTGTTACACACATCACACTCATACGGTTTTTCCTTTGTATGGATACGAAGATGTCGATTCAATGTTTCTTTTTGGGAGAATGCTTTTTTACACACATCACACTCATAAGGTTTCTCCCCACTATGGGTGCGAAGATGCAATTTCAAGGTTACTTTATACGGAAAGTTTTTTTTGCACAAATCACATTCATAACGTTTCTCTCCAGTATGTATTCGAACATGAGCATTCAAGCTTCCTCTGTAAGGGAATGCTTTTTTACAAATATCACATACATAAGGTTTTTCCCCTGTATGGGTGTGAAGATGTTGATTCAAGGTATTTTTATGTGTAAATACTTTTGCACACATATCACAAACATAAGGTTTCTCCTTTGTATGCATGTGAAGATGTTTAATCAAATTTCCTTCCAGAGAAAATGTTTTATTACAAATATCGCATACATGAGGCTTCTCAGCTGTATGGGTACGAAAATGTTGATGTAAGTTTCCTCGCTGAGAGAAATCTTTTCTACAAATGCCACATACATAAGGTTTCTCCCCTGTATGGATACGAAGATGTTGATTCAAGAGTCCTTGCTGAGAGAACTCTTTTCTACAAATGTCGCATGCATAAGGTTTCTCCCCTGTATGGATACGAAGATGTTGATTCAAGAGTCCTTGCTGAGAGAACTCTTTTCTACAAATGTCGCATGCATAAGGTTTTTCCCCTGTATGGGTACGAAGATGTTGATTCAAGGTTTTTTTAAGTCTAAATGCTTTTTCACACATATCACAAGCATAATGTTTCTCCTTTGTATGCATGCAAAGATGTGTAATCAAGTTTCCTTCCAGAGAAAATGTTTTATTACAAATATCACATACATAAGGTTCCTCCCCTGTGTGGGTGCAAAGATGTTGATTCAAGCATTCTTGCTGAGAGAACTCCTTTTTACAAAGGTCACAGGAATAAGATTTCTTTCCTGTATAGGTGTGAAGATGTTGATTCATGTTTAGATTAATGAGAGAATGTTTTTATAAAAATATCACTTATATAGTTTTATGCTTGTGCAAAGATGTTGATTCAAGCATTCTTGCTGAGAGAACTCCTTTTTACAAAGGTCACAGGAATAAGATTTCTTTCCTGTATAGGTGTGAAGATGTTGATTCATGTTTAGATTAATGAGAGAATGTTTTTATAAAAATATCACTTATATAGTTTTATGCTTGTGCAAAGATGTTGATTCAAGCATTCTTGCTGAGAGAACTCCTTTTTACAAAGGTCACAGGAATAAGATTTCTTTCCTGTATAGGTGTGAAGATGTTGATTCATGTTTAGCTTAATGAGAGCATGTTTTTATAAAAATATCACTTACATAGTTTTATGCTTGTAAGGGCACAAAGATGTTTTCAGTTCGCTTCATTAGTAAATGCTTTACCACATATGTCACACAGGTAAGATTTTTCCTATGCATGGGTACTAAGATGCACATTTCAGTTTTCTTTCTGGGAGAATGCTTTACATATATAAGGTTTCTCGTCTCTGTGTGCTTGAAGATGTATCAGTAGCTACGTTTGAAGATGTATCAGTAGTTCTATTCGTATTTCTTGAATAGAAAAATATTTTTAACACTCTGCACTCCAAAGATTTCTTGCTTGCAACAGTACAAGAACTGCCTTTTGAATTAAAATGCTACGAAAATCACTAGTGTAGATTTTTACATTTGTAGAGAGAAGTAATGAGTACAGTATTTAGCCAATGATACCAAAATCCTCTTCTAAAAGATATAGTAGTGCCATTTATATTTACTGAATATTAAGATTCCAAAAAGGTAAAATTTATCAACTCTTTCTTTTATCGAAATAATGCGCAAAAATGATTATGACTATCATGGGAATGATATAATAAAATGTTTTTTTCAAAAAATTTGCCAATTTTCATTGAAAAAAAAAATTAACAGTGCACAATTTCAAAATTAAATTGTGTAGTTTTTTTTAGGTGCAACCTTTTGTCATATTCTAAAAATAATATATGAAAGATGAAACTTTTCGAGGCAAACTGGAATCCTAACAAAATCTGGAGTCGGAAAATACAGTCATGGAGCAATTGTTAAAGCACAAGGAAAGTTCTGGAATCTGTAAGTAAATAAACAAATAATGATAGTAAAAGAAATCAAGAATTTAAAAGAGAAGAAATAGTCACAAAAAAAAAATAAATACAGAGAAAGAGCAATAGATCTACCAGAGTAAAAGGGGCAGCTAAATGTGCAAATTGGCATCTCACGGATTTGAATATAAGAGGGTCGTTCCAAAATTAAGTTTAATCAATTTTTTATGGACATAAACTGGTTTTCTATTCTCTAACTACAAAAATATTCAAAATATAAATTTAAAAAATTATACTTCACGGAAATTTACTTCATCACTCTACGTCTGCAGCAGACTGAAATTGTGATAAATAAGAATCAATCAATACGACCATCAGTACTTTATATCAGCAAAAAGCATCAACAATTTAAGTTTTATATTTATAAAATACGGGAAAAGTTCGTTAGTGGTGGCATATCGCCAAGCCTGACACAGTCACTAAAGCATGAGATAAGTAAACAGGTGTGATATCGTTGCCAATCGTGTTGAATTATTTAGCAGCCCTTTTGCAGTTGTGTTGTTCTTGCTGCTGTGATGAGGAAATTGTGTGATTGGGGAAAGAATTTAACTGTCAACCAATCTATGCATGTGACCCGTGACCCCACATGCTGTTTGTTGTGAAATGTTGGCTGAAGATTAAAACTTTGAGGTTTGCTTTTTTTTTTGTTTTTAGGAAGTAAAATTTCTGGTTATTTTTATACTAAATGTAGATAGGTGTAGAACTCATATGAATTCACTTAATTTTAAGATGTTAATCCTCAACAGAGTGAATTTTGGCAAAAAGCTGAAAATGTTTGTTGCGGTAAATATTTAAAGTGACGTGTTAGGCTGAAGTTCTGCTTATTTGAATGCTTTATTTCGTGAAAAAAGCATGTTGTTCATAAATAAAAATGTACATTAAGGCTATTAAATAAGGAATTAAAGGAAAATTTGAGATATATGCTTTTGTTTATATAAATGTTTATTCCTTAATATTATATTGGTTTGCCATTGAGAATTTTTATTGTTCTATGGTCCTGCATTTATATAAAGGTTTTAGTATTTTGTGTTATTTTTTGTGAATTAGGAAGGATAGATGGAAATTTTTAAGGTTCTAAGAAACATAGATGATTTTATTTGATACATGGGATTGTTACCGATTTGCAGAATTCCCAATAAGACTTGATTTCCCTTTCTCCTTTCTTGAAAGTTTGTGCCTTAACCCCTTCGCGCCCATCGTACCCTATACGGTACGGGAAAATTATGCTCTCACCGGCCCATCGTTCCGTATTGGGAACTCGTTGCGAACGCTTGTTTCTGCCCATCGTTCCGTATAAGGAACCAAACTTTGGAACGTTTTTTTAGAGTTTTTTAATGACACTAGATGGCAATACTATACCGTAATTTTGAATTGTGGAGGTCATATGAGGTCTGAACTTTCAGCCTGTGTTTCTGTTATCGGAATTCCTACAGCTGGGAATGACTCAGGAGTTAACATAAACAAACACACGTAATTGCTTTGTGGAGTAGCAGTAAAGTTAAAGAGCTGATCTCAAAGGCGTGTTTTGTGGGGAGTTTAATGTTTTTGTTTTTTATTGTGACACTGGATTTTAGGACGAATAGGGGGATAGAGAATGGGTTGGTTTTTTTGTTTATCGGTAGTACAGAGGGTGTATGAGGGTTTATTTTCTATTAGTTTCGTTTATGCAGCCATGGCGAAAAGAGTGAAATATCTTACGGAAAGTGAAATTGCGCGTATGATGAATGAGGAGAGTGATTCGAGTGATAGTGATGCAAAATTTGTGGAGTCGGGCTATGCGTAGAAGAGTGCTTTGAGAAGTATCATACTCTGCAAAACTTTTAAAATAACCTGGTTTTTAAGTTTTAAATTTCCTATAGTGTTGAAAACATTGCATATAGTATATATTTTTATATTTGTGTATAGTTCTATATTCGTACTTCTATTCTTTTGTAGTTAGAGTATTTGTGTTATTATTTTTATTTAAAAAGTTAAAAGTATTTTATTCATATTTTTTTAATATTTTATAAATGTTATTGATATGTAATTAAGCTACCATCATAATATTTTTATTTTCCACGTTTTGAATTAAAATTTTTAATTTGATTGAATTTTTACGATTTATTTGCTGAATTAGGCTTAACATCAAAAACTCTCCGGGCCGGGGGAAACATCTCGTCTGCGAAGAGCGCGGGCTGGTGGGAGCGCGTCGTTGCAGAACATTCTGGGCTTGAAGGGGTTAACGATATAAATCATCTTACAAAGACCTCCTCTAGCGATGAAACGTCAAAAAGCTAGTAAAAACGATTCTGCATTTAGGTCTTGCACCAGTTCTAGATGAACAGTGTGGGTTACCGCACATGTGCACAGCAAAATATAACATTTTGAAAATAAAGGTCTTTTTGCCTTAACGTAGAGTGGACCCGCAAAGTCTAGACCACTCACCATGAAGGGTGGGGACTCAATTACTCTGTCAGATGGTAGAGGAGCATCAATTTGCTGAACGGCCTTAACAGTAAATTTTCAGCACATAATGCACGATTTATGACAGATTTTACAATTTGTCTTCCATGTATTATCTAAAATGTTTCTCTGAGTTTTGATAACCTACTTGCTACCCCTAAATGCATTACTTGATAATGTGCTGACATAACTATGAATTCAGTTAGTCGTGTCATTAGGAATTAACCAAGGATGTTTTTCTCAGATTTGCAAATTTACACTTTCGTAGTTCCTCCTACACAAATTATGCCATGTCATCAAGTTAAGGATTAAATTCATAAATTCTTGAAGTTTTGTCAAAAGGTCTGCCTTGAATTAAATTACTATACTCTTTACTATATAAATTCTTTATCTGAATAAATTTTACCCAATACATTTCAGCTTGGTTTAGCTCTTCGACTGAAAGTTCTCCAAATTTTTTAGTTTCTCTGTTTTTCGAATTACTGATAAATCTTTGAATCCAAGCTGTTATTCGATAGGCTTTCAATAAGCTAATAATTTGCTTAAGTCTAGTAACAAGACATCAGAAAATTTTAGAGAACAAAGAAATTCTAAAATATCTTTTGCATTTACTCTCTTCTCATTTTCAACATCATGTCTTGTGTTATTTTCTTTCAATTTTGGGCATTTTTGAAGCAGGATCTATCAACCAATGTGGACCTTGCCACTACAAACTGTTATCAATTAAACAATTCACTACTATTCCTCTAATTAATAAGTCAGTCAGATTTCCACTTCCAGGACAATGACTCTAAGTTAAGGGGTCAGAAAATGAATGCATTTCCTGTATTCTGTTTGAAACGAAGGTTTCCACTCGTTGGGTAAATCCTTGATCCAACTGAGAACGATCTGAGAATCATTTCAGAAGTGAACATCTTTAGACAAATTTGGAAGAATACTCTTCAGGTAAGAGTACAGTCTAGCATCCATCAGCTCAAGCCTAGGCAAAGTGAGTTTCTTAAGGGACGCAACTCTTGATTTAGAAGCAATAAAAACAGTCGAAACATGGTCGCTATCTTCACATCTAAAATTGGCTACTGTCCCACAGGCATGAGTGCTTGAGTCATTGAATATGTGCAACTGAACATTCATAAAAGATTATCACTCACATAGTATCTCTGAATATTTATATCCCTCAAAATCTCTATCTCAGAACACCATCTCTTCCATTGTATTTCTAAATCTTTCGGAAGTTCTTCGTCCCAATTTATTCCTCTTTCCCAAAGTTGTTGCATAATAACTTTAACTCAAATGACAAAGGGCGATATAAATACAACAGGAATGTACATTTTTTGCTGCAGTTTGAAGAACATGTCTTTTCGTATTTTTTAACTCACCTAAGCTGTCAATTGGTGGTTGAACATCAATTCTTAAAATATCTCTCTCCCAAATTATTCCCAATACCTTTAGAGGCTTACTATTATTTTCTTTATTTATCTCTACAGATTTGGTTTCTTCCCACAACTTTCTTTAACTCCCAAAACGTTCTTTAAACTGTACCAAAAGTTATGAGTTGCTCAAACTTTGTTTTGATGAATTGCAAAAGCGAATTTACTGCATCCAGACTTGCAATCATCTGCAGGAGATTCTTTCAGTAAACATAAAGAAATGTGCTGCAAAAACTTGCCAATTTAACAATTAGGAATATCAACAGATCCGTTTTAACAAGTGTTGAGGCCCCGGTACACTAATTCGTGTGGCCCCTGCTGCTCCAGGGAAGAACATGATTTACACCAGAAATATTTCAGTCAAAATTCTCTGGTTATGTCTAGTTATTGCAATACGGAAACAAAAATACATTACCAGGTATTTGGCAGTGGCGGCTCGTGGGTTACTTAAATGGAGGTTCACAAAATTCAGAGATGCCACTCATAAAATAGCAAAAAAGAGGAAACTGTGCAATAAACATAAATAGTGGAAAAAGAAGAAAACCCACGCTAATAAAACAAATAAGTGGAGCTTATTTTAGAAAAATGTAATGTATGGAGAAAAAACATTTAGTTCATTTTTTGTTTGCTTTCATAAATATTTTATTTCTCAGTGACAAAATATTTTTTGTTTCAACTTTAACTATTTCACATCATTTAATTTATGTTTGAATCTGCCCATTTTTGCAGGTGATGTTACTGCAGGCTGAGGTCATTCTATTTTGCACCTGCTCTATTATGCAATGAAGCTTTTCCTTTACTGGTTTCTTTGAAAAAAATAATTTAAATTTGAAATAGGAGCTAATTTTTATTCTTACAGCATTGGAGATTTAAATAAAGGAATACTAAAGGAAAAATACTTATTTTCAAGACAGATGTAAAAAGATTGAAATTGAGAGATGATGGAAATTAATACTTAATTACTGCTGGGAAGAAAGGGAAAAAACAAACACCATGGAATTTTTAGAAAAATTCTGCTGATTATGCTGATTGATTAATAAATAAATAAATAAAATATAAAAAGCGGAAATCCGCCAATGGGCGGAAAAGTGGCATCCCTGAAATTTCGAAAATTAAGTATGCAAATACGACGCAACTTACACGCAAAAATATATTTGCGTTTCCAGCAGTTAAAGGAAAACAATGCATGCAACTGAAAGAACACAAGTAATCATTTTGTTACCAAGATAAGTTTTAGCAAAAATGTTGTCTTGATTCATTTCATTTCAACTATTTTTCAAAGCATAATATTGAAGAATGTCATTCCTTTAGCTCTGGAATGCTTATTTTACTCCCATCTTAATTGTTTACACTAGTTTGTTTAGTAATATTGTGGTGAAAAATGATAAAAATAAAGAAAATAATAAGAAAATGAACCTACAAAAACATAACTAACATAACATAACAAACCAAGGGAGAATCCAGAAGAGATAACCACAAAAAAATTCTCCGCATGCACGGTAAAAATGTGCGAACGGAATGATATCAGCAGCCGCCTTACTTCTGCCGGGACTATCCGCTTCTGTTCAAAGACCAGTTCAGAAGGTAATTTTTTCCGCTCGCACGTGCGAGCGGTGGAAATACTGTGCTGTAGTAGCCTGCAAAACAGTGCATTAGCCGTAAGCCTATTTAATAATAGTGGGGCTGGGGGAGAGAAAAACTCATGTTTTAAATTCACAAAATCTAGAAATGTACATAATATTTTTTAATTTATTAATACGTTGACTTTTTTAGCTTTTTCTTTCGGGGTTCACGTGCTCACGTGCTCAAATGGAGGAGCAACTACTGGTATTTCGTATTTTTGAAATATTGTACCGTAATACCGGTATTAGCGAAGCTTTAAAAGTGATACAAAAGCACAGTTTTCAAAAGTTCAAAGTGTTTCCTTGAAATATTTAATAATTTTATACAAAAAATGCATAAACTATAAATATATGAAGAATTCTTTATGCAAAACTCTGAAATAAATGGACAATGTTATAATCAAAGTCTATTAATAAAAGTAGTAAAATAGTTTAAAACATTAGAATAAAAAATACCAGTATTTTACTTTATCGAGTACCGGGTTTGCGAAATTAAAAAAATAGCTGGAAATACCGGTATTGCAATAATTAGTTATGTCATATACGTAATTGTTTCACTCAACATGTGTATGTTTTGTGATATAGAGTAAAGACCAAATTAAAGAATTTGTTCCATAATAAAGCACTTTACTTTTGCTGTAAATTAGATTTTAATACATAAGAATGAGGTACAGCAACTTCCTATACAATATTTGCCTTTCTGTCATCTTTTATTAATTTTAACTTTGAGAAACTTTGTTCCCCACTTGTATTAGTCACCATCCAAGTCAAAAAAAAAAAAAAAAAAAAAATATTCGCATGGCAATTTCAACGGGAAAGGCGGATAGAAGAAGTCTTGTACTAGTATGCAAATGATAATACAAAAGTGAAATGCTGAAAGTTGTCCCCTTTGAAACATAATTACTGGCCTCCTCTGCACAATCATGAACAATGTACTCTATTCCTTTCTCCTCCTTCTGCAGATTTTCGGATAGTTTAAGTCGGAACATTTCTCACAGAGTTGTTACTTCTTCCAGTATGTAATATTTGAGATGGATGCTATCAAATATAAGGTCTTCCTTGCATGGTTGTTTTCGTTTTTATAAAAAGAAGTCAAAATTTGCATAATGCTGTGTTATCTATGCCTCTTCCAAGTCGTGAATCCTCTCGAAAACCCAAATTTTTTAAAAATTATTTCATAAGCTTGAAGTCGTTTTCTTAAGTTTGACGTCAGACGTCAGACAAGACACCACTTCTACATTTTTGCCAAAATTGGGGAATAATTCCGTAGGTTGGGGGCAGGTTTAGTTGGAAACATTTTTTTGTCCTTAACGTCTATATATAAGAAAATATAAACCCAAAACTACAATACACCTATCTAAACACCTTAATAAAACATTAAAAGATTTCTATATATATTTCAAATGCAATATAAAACAAACTGAACTTAACCAAAACTCTAGCTCTACACTGCCCCACTTAGGGAAAATTGCATAAAATATACCAAATTTTCAATTTTAATCTTTAATTTAATATACTGTTATGCAATTTATAGTTACAACAATTTCGCGTTATTATCTTTACCTATTGCGATACACAAAACGGATGGTAAGTAAATAGCGTACATGAAAAACAATCACAGTTGATGAATATATTTTTACACGTAACAAGTATATACGAATATTCACATAAACCATACCTTACAAAAGGTTTTCAGTAATGTATTTATTCATGCATTATTCCAGTGGCGTAGCTAGAGGGGGCAAGGAGGGGCATCTGTTCCCGGACGCGACACCACAGGGGTGCCAAATTGTACATAAAACACACATTACATTATTACAAGTAGGAGGGGGCGTAAAAATTTCAGTTGTCCCCGAGCTCTGAAAACTCTAGCTACGCCTCTGTATTATTCATGATCATTTGACAGATTCACATGTAAAAACCCCTATAAAATAAAATCCGAGTCATCAGACCTTTTCCTATTCAAAATAATTAAAAATGAAACTTAAACAACAAAATCATACTCACACTCAATAATAAAACAAATACGACCAAATAAAGTAATCGTTTAATACCAAAAGATAAACAACTCTAATGCAAGTGAATCATTGAGAAACTCTTTACAAAAGTTAAGAAGTCGTGGTCAATACATCTGGCAACCAGCAGGGATGTCTGCAAGGGGTAGTGCAAACCCATATATGGGGTAGTTGGCATTCGCTCCACCGTGGCGCTGCTGTTATGAACAGAACAGAGCGATTTAAAGGGCCAGTCCATACAATTAAAAGGGCATTAAAACTGTCAAAACTGCTTGATTAAAAAAAAAAAAAATTATTTTTTTGTTTAAACAGAATGTATCCTTATCTATAAATATTTTGAAAGGTTTCTTCATACATGCACAAATTGAAAAGAAAATTTAAGAAATTGTTAGTTGGTTTAAGCTTTTAGGAGCTTCTTCTACATGTAATAAATTAGTAATAAATAAATATATTAATTTATTTATTTGAATCTTCAAAAGACTGTAATAGTTTTTAAAGACTTGTTTTTCGTAACTACTACATATTTTAATATACACTACTGGCCAAAAGTATTGCAAGTTTCAGTAATCTAACCCTTTTCACGATAAAGCCCCCTTTCGCCCCGTCAAAATTAAAAATCCATATAATTAATATTTTTATGTCAACATGTTAAATTAATTACTTCAAAGACAAGATAGCATTAAGTTAAAGAACAAAAATAATTATTTAATTTATTTAAAAATAGCAAAAAATATATATAGGTTATTATAGAAATAATCCATTTTGGCTCGCCGAATAAAATTAAATAAAGAATTAATTTTAAGTTATTCTGCAAAATGTGGATAGTAAATAAATGTAATTGAACTACAGATCATTTATTATGTTGCTGAGCAGCCTTGACTTTGATCACAACTGCCAGTCTTTTAGATATGGAATCCACAATGTTTTACACCACTTCCTTCGGTGTTTCATGGTGCCAACTTAAATTATTGGTTCCTGAAGCTTTCATTTTGTTTTTTGCTGATTTTCAGGTGTATTCCTTCCAATTACACTACATAAATTCTCAGAAATATTTAAATCTGGCAAATTTCCTGTCCATTTTTTACTGGGCGTATTCTTGAAACGATATTTAGATTTCTCAAACTTGCAATAGTTTTGGCCGGTAGTGTATCAACTGCATTCCTATACGTAAAAAACACTCAAAATACTGGGGTTAAACGATAACATAAATAAAAACTTTGTGAAAAAAAAACACACATAAAATGTAACTTATAATAGTTACGATCGTTTCGACCAAAAAATTCTTTCGATCTTCATCAGACAAAGTCCGAGATGCAGGGGCGTAGCTTACAATTGATACTTAGCTTACAATTTGATACCCAACCCACCCCGAAATAAAATCCTGGCTACGCCACTGCGCGAGACGAATATCTTTGTCTGATGAAGACCGAAACGATCGTAACGTATTATAAGTTACATTTTATGTGTGTTTTTTCACAAAGTTTTTATTTATTTTATTCTCCCTATACTTCCGTGTATACGTATGTTCGTGTCAGTGGCGTAGCCAAGGGGGGCATAGGGGCCAAGGGGGCGTATCCAAGGGGGCCTCCCCCCCCTCCGATGAGGAATTTTTTGCCATACAAAATGCATATTCTTCGCTCCCTTATCACACACACTTATACACAAATGTGAGTTGCAGTAGTCGTAACCCCCACCCCATGAAAAAATTCTGGCTACGCCACTGGTTCGTATTAATAGGTTTTGGTTTAGTATACCCATGGCAAGGGTAAATTTTAATCTTTTTATGTTTTAACGAATTATTCTAATAATCAAAGTAGGTGCCAGCAGGGGATCCAGGGGGGTGGTGCACGTGCCCCCTGTAAGGGAGCCAGTGACTCTCCCCTTTCGGGGACTCCTGATTCATTCGTCTGCAGTTTTAATCGGTTTCCTACAGATAAAAATTGAATACAAGTGATTTATACGGGATGGTCGCAGTGGCGTAGCGTAGGTAGGGCAGACCGTTAGATCGACAGCCGCGTGGTAGGCCCGAACGTGGGACCGTAACACTTCCACCATCTACCATGTTCAGTGTCTTATTTACTTACATACTTATTTATTTATTTATTGCAGTATAATTTGTTTAGATAACTGAGCCCATTCTCCAGAAAACTTTCATATATTTATTTATTATTTTTTTAATCTGTTAGAGTATTTTTAAACAATTTAACTTAGCTCCTGAATAATTTGCATAGACAATTTTCCTCTTTCCTTTTTAATAATACACCTAAGCAGAAGGCTTGATCGGAGGGCATTTTAAGGGGTTCTAAGGCATATTCATGTTTCATCTTTAGAAAACCGCCCAAAACTGCATGATATTTTAATCTTTTTAAAATAAGTTAACCATAGGCGTTATACCGCCTCTAGAAATTTTCTGCCCGGGTCGGGCGCCCCTACCCCTTACGTCACGCCACTGCGAACATCCCCCACTTCCGACACCAATAACATTTTGTTAACTTAACAAGGTATGATGTGTTCTTACACTAAGCGACGACTGTCGCCTGCTACACAGGAGGTATCCTTTGACTTGCGAACACAAAAGGCAAAACGATATGTAAGGCGCAAAAAACAGCTAGGGAAAAAAAAATAAAACATGATCTGGGACTAACAGGAAACGCTAGCACTGAGAAAAACGAAACGGCATGCCACCTTGTGTTTTTTATTCATAGTTGAAATACTTCAAAGAATTACTAACTAAAAATGTTAAAAGAATATTTTGGAAACACCATCTATGGCCGTCTTAAACTGTACTGATCACAACATCATAAATCCTTAGAAAAGAGGAGGGCGTTCCATACGTCATCTAGAGACGTCTACTAGTCACATCATCTTGATTTCGAAGATGTTGTGATTGGTAAAGCTGAAGACGGCCACTGATTGTGTGCCAAAATAAATCTTAACGCGGTTCTAATCGGTCACGTGTTAAATATTTCAGTATGATTTTAAATGCCGTACTTTTAATTGTTTTAATCTATTTTTATTCATTCCATTATCTTATTTAAGTCAATCCTCACTTTAACAATGCAATGGAAAGCAACGCAATAATAGTACTATACGTTTCAAAATTACGCATTGTTGACAACAATATTAAGTTATGCAACTTCAACAAATGACTTCAGTCTTATATCAGACCTTGTTTGAAGCATGGCGTTCCTGCTGTTCTTCGGCGCTTTTTGTGTTATGTACTTCTTTATAAGAAGGTTTTTCTTGCGTTTTACGTTTGTTTGGGTCCCCTCCGGTGGGCCGGTGACGAAAGGGGAGGAGTCCAGAGTAAGTACACCATCTACAGACACTACTGACACATCATCCACATCCTCTTACACAACAGCCAATAGCACAACATACGAAACAATTGATCAGGATTCACCCGTCACACTTTCCCCAGTCTCTTCCGAATACTTAACAGTCACACCCCCATCATCACCTACACTTTCATCCTCACCCGTTATACAAGCACCTCCTTCCACACCAGTTCCACTATCAGTACCTTCTTCTCCAATCCCACCCTCAATAACCACACCAACTAATTCATACTCTCCCTGCCTTACCCCACTTCCGTCCTCCCCCGTATTTCCCAACATTAGAATCCGTAAAAAGAAATTCAGACGCGTCCGTAAATTTTTCTCCCGCTTCTCCTGCCTCCGACCCGCCCCACAATCACCCACACCAAACAGACACTTCCTTCTGGATCCAATAGACACAATTCACACACTGCACTAAACAACATCCTACACAACCCATTTAAAACATTACTCTGCGTACTTCCTCCTCAATAGTCACAATAGTTCAGAACCAAATCACAATAGCAGCTGTTTGTAAAACTATATTTTCTGAACCAGATCCAAAGACTTTAAGAACCATCGAACTCCAACCAAGCTTTGACAGTCCTGAGATACCATGGTCAAACTTCAGCCCCAGGAGCTCTAACAAACGATTTGAGCTGTATTAAACAAATATCTGATCATTCCGTTTCAATGAAGAGAACCTTTTTTTTTTTTTTTTCAAATATCTGCAGTGATGTCAAGCTCTTCACATCACCGAGATCAACTTTTTTCGAGTAATTGAGGCAACATATTAAACAGTAAGAAGTTGCGACAAGCCACTGACAGTTCTTTTCACAAACCAACCATGGCGCATCTAAAATAATAGCCCCCATCTTCCACCGCAACGTTTTTGAACCAAGAATGAAGCAATATCTTCGAATTCCATCCTTTGTATTGAACAGTCTTCAAGAGCGATTTCTACTTTATAAACTGCTCCTAGGTAAAACTTGAACTTCACGTAAGCAACCGTGCGATCGTTAAGTTTTGATGCTAGAACATTCATCGAAAAATCTACGTTAAGAATGGTGTCAAGATCTCTCGCCGGAATCATCGTCTTGAAAATAAGTGAGACAATCTGGAACAACAAAACCGATATTGTCGTTTAAACCATCCGGTAAAGTCTGCAGGAAGAAAAACCTCCTCGCAACGTTCCTTCTCTATGATTAGGAAAAGGATTATTTTCATCATGTTTAAAAACTCGCTCAAACTCTACAAGTGGTTCGTGGTAGCCTAGCTGAGAGCGACACTGAACTGAAGACAGCAGAATCATCTTTAAAACATCCCGCATTTACTGTCAGAACAGCAATTTTGACCAGAAATCTATTTAAGGACACAATCAAAATTGCCATGCATAGTCCAGCTATCCATCCATCTTACTAAATCAAACTGAAGTATCTCAATATCAACTGGCAATAATTTGCTTGACCGTCGAGTACCTGCAAACTTCCTTTCTACTTCGGAGTGCCTTCTGAATCTGAAACAACTGAACTTGTCCGGACTCAATTTATCAATAGCACAAAAATCAACTGTTGATTCTTATCAGTGTACAACAGCTGCTCATTGAAAATAGAACACAATAAACATTATTTATACCAATTATTTTGCTGGAGTTTTGTCTTTTCTGATTCTTTTTCCATTTTTTAAAATATTTTTTAACTTATCAACATATTTGAAAAGTGCTTATTACGTTTTGTTTGTCTCTCTCTCCGCCTGTAAATTAGTACACTAACTGTCGTAAATATATTATATCGATTATCTCAAAATTTATATATGAAATTTAAATGAACGACATCATGTAACCTCTTGAAAATTGCATTTGCAGTTTTTTCTACCTTCTAGAATCACCTAAAAATAATTTTTAAGGAGACCTGAAAATAAAGTCAGTTTTTCGGGTCTAAATTTCGCCTAGGTACAAAATAGAGATGGGGAAAGAATGAACACCCTGTTCTTTTGAACCTGTTCTCAAGAAAGAACGGGAACACCCTGTCCTTTTGAACCTGTTCTCAAGAAAGAACGGGAACACCCTGTTCAGTGATCACGGCAAAAACATGTTCTCAGTTCATTAAGGTCCGACGCTTCAAAATTTTATGGCAGGCAAGCGTGTTGAAAAGAGAAATTTTGGAAAATGCCTTAAAGGTGAAATTTCTCATTGAAAGGCACGATTAATATTTTTTTGCTAAGAAAAATTTAAATTCTGGGGGGGCAGACCCCCTCCTACCCCACATTGGCTACGTATCTGATGGTGGGGACAGAAGTTCACAATTTTAGCTTTATCAAATTCTAATTGTGGAATCTTAGTTATTTTGAGAAATAATGATAACGAAGATGATTATCTGGGGGGTGGGGGGATAGAACTTTTAACCCAACCTACCGTAATTTTAAAGTGGAATCGGGCAAAGAATAAGAAGCTTTCTTATATGTTCAATACGAAATGCACTCACAGGATTACAATTCGTCAATTTTTATTATTCCAGCCAAACTACTCAATTTGAATCAAAGTAAAAAATTTAATAATAAAGAAAATGATAGTCTGAAACACAAACAAATCGAAAAAAAATATTTTATCAACATCAAACATTAATATAAGCATTACACTATCTCCATATAAAACGCGCCTTCGCTTCATACGCTCTTAGCCATCTCTTATTGGCTGAAAAAGAACCTGTTCCGGAGCAGCCTCTCCTATTGGCTGAAAAAGAACACGTTCTTTGATCACGACTCGAGGAGTTCCCCGAGCAGTGAGCGGGAACACCTAGAGATACTGAACTTCGTAGAGATACGACACGGTCTTAGTGCGCATGCTCAGAAAATCATCCAGGGCAGAAAAATCATCCAAACTACGGCAACCCGTTTTCCCTCAGTTGGACGTTACTCGCGAAGCAGGAGAGTTTTATTTTTCGCTTTTTATTTCTACCTGTTAAAGGGTGCGAACTGAGCATGCATAATATCGTTCAATTATGGATGCAATGAGTACGGAGAAATAACTACAGTGCAGCAAATTAAAGTGCTGTCACATAACGATGTATTATTATTCCCCTTACATTTTGTTTGTCTGTTTGTTTTTGTTTATTAATTCATATTTGTAGCACATCATTCATAAAACCCTTACTTTATATGAATTACTTTATATGAATATTGGTATTGGTTGATTTTTAAATATTGGAAAACTGATTTTTTTTTCCTTCAAGCATGCTTCCTATAATGTTGTTGTAGAAGTAAATTATGATTAAGTTCACATGAATAACTTCATTTGTCAGTTTTAAATGTATACAAATACATATATTTGTGCTGATGGATAGTTTAAATGATAGGTGAAATATTAAGAATTAACAGAAGATTTATTTTTAAATTTAATATTTGTTAAGTTTTAATGATACTTCGTTAAAAAATCTAACTGGGTGAATTAACTGGGTTTTCCTTTTACGGCAGTCAGGAACGTGATTTCTTAAACTAAAAATAGCATGAGATTAAAACTACCGTGTTTACTCGCGTAGTAGTCGCCCTCGCATTACAGTCGCACCCGTTTTGAAGCAGAAAAAATCGTCAAAATATTTTCCCTACATAAAGGTCGCAGCCACGTACTTGATCTTCATTTATGTCTGTAAAAATATTTCTATAAAAAGAAAAATTCCTCTTTCTTGTGTGCAACTGACGAAAGGACTATTTAACATACGGCAGATCATCTGGAAGTATTTCGTAACTTAGTAATTTTATTATAATACCAGTATTTTAACATTAGAGTGTAGAATATTGAGTAGTATATTTCCTCGCATAATAGTTTAATTTCTCCAAGAAAAATGGCAAAAAAGTGCGACTATTACGCGAGTAAACACGGCATGCCATAAAATTTACGTCATATCAAAGTAAATTCTCAAAGAAACGAGATTAAAGTAAATACTATTTGCTCCCAATTTTGCATCAAGATCTTTTTATTTTTAATATTTCTTTGGAAATTCAAAAGGAACCATCGATAGAAGAAAAATCCCCCCAAATCTTTCCTGTGCCTCCCCCTCCCCCCCCCAAAGAAAAACCCCGTAAAAATCAGTCACACAACACCAAAGGACCATTACAAGTACAAAAAGCAAAAATTGAAAAGTAAATAGTAAATATTCAATTACACCTCAATATCACGTAAATTTTTGAACAGCTGAATAACTTCTGCATAGAGTGCTTAAAATAACTCATGCCAGTAAATATTTTTCAGAGACTTGTATCTAGTAATTACGATCTCAGAAAAATATTGCTTTATCTAAATATTTATAACTGAAAGTGAAACATTTTGACTCAAAGCGAAAAACCAGATGAAACGCGCCGAGTAAAAGGGAGCCAACAACAGTTTGGCGTCTGTATTCTTTTCGCCAAATGCAGTCCGGCACATTCATGGAAAAAAGTACAAAATAGAAAGCTTTTGAAGGATTTTTTAATTAATTTAAAGCATGATATGCGCACATATAACATAAATAAATATTAAAACAATATTTTCGTAAAGTTCAAACAAGGAAAGTGTAAGATAAGACTTAAAATTCAAGCTTCCGATGACAGCTCGAAAGCGAAACTACGTAAATAATCGCTTCAAAATAGTACTTAATTTCGGATTTCTAGTTAAAAAGTGATTTTTATGCATTAAGTAAGTATTTCAGATTAGGAAAATCGAACGGAAAAACATAAGACTGATTATTTAATGCTTAGATATAGCAGTTTTTCCGAAGTTACTCCATTCCACAATGCTAACTCTACGGAAGATTTTCATCCATAGCCCGCGGCGGCTGATTCTCCGCTTCAGCCAATCAGAAATTATTTCACTCGTGTCGGGTCTCTGACGAAGTATAGGGTCTCTAGGAACACCTAGTTCAGCGTTATTTTCCTGAGCTGGAGTTCTTTTTCGGAACGGAGAGCTAAGAGCGGAAACGGGGTAAAAGGCGCTCTCTTGCTGAACAGGTTAAAAGAACTGTTCTTCGGTGAAAGGTGTTCTTTCATTAAATCTGTTCCCTGTTCTTTTGCTTTAATTAAGTTCTGAGCTAAGGTCAAAGTTGTAGACTTGGAGTCAGAAGCAAGGCCGTACTTAGACGGGGGGGGCAAGGGCGGATTAAAGGGGGGGCGGAGGGGCGACCGCCCCCCCCCGAGAAAAAAGAAATTAATGTAAAAGATCCTATTTTCCTTCCAAAAAATGGATGTATATGTCAATCCTCTAACTTACCGTCCCCCCCGACAAAAATGCATTAATCCGCCACTGGGGGGGGTCCTATGAGTTCGGACGCCGCTCCCCCGAACTTATTACATTATATGTACATGGTGTATTTATACAGGGACGTAGCCAGAAAATTTTTTCTGTGTGGGGATGGTGAGGGGCATGGGCGCCGGCAGCATAGGGCAAGGGGGGCAATGCCCCCTCCCCCTGGATTTTTGTATGCAGTGTTATCCTTTGCTTTTTTGCTCTTTCCAACATGGTAACTATACGTTGAAGTAGTCTTTGCCCCCCCTGGGAAATATTCTGCCGGCGCCCATGGTGAGGGGTATGAAATGCAGTGATGTATAAATGAACGAAATGTTTGTGCAGTAATAAAAAAAAATTAATCTTGCTAAATTAGACAGAAATTGGGTGTGGGGGATATATCCTGAAAATTTTATCCCGATATACGATGCTCCCCGACTCCGAAATTATTTTCTAGGTATGGCCCTGGTCGGAAGCCATTTAATCTGGATTTTCGGAGCCATGTAATTTTATATGCCAAAGTCGTATTCATTTTCTTAAATCGTAGTCGAAGCAATCGACATATTTATACACGCGTATTATTTTTAATCTGGAGCCTGATACTTACAGCTTTTTAAACGGAGTCTTTAATTTTTAAGCTGGAGCATGTACTTTTTTACCCTTTAAGGCGCAACCCTTTCCCAATGCTGAAAAAAGGGCGGCCGTTGCCATCGCTCGACTTAACTACTAGCAAGAGGGCGGACGATCGAAACTTTCATCACGTGCCACAGATCTAGAGACCCTTTTTTTGACGACAGCTGCCATTAAAATATTTTTACAAATAATTACTGTTAACATACTTGATTGAAGAAAACCAGAATGTTGGTTGCAAATTTTTTTAAAAACATTTTACAATTGTTGTTGTTGTTGCTAATGCCCTCTGGCAACCCGCGGGGCGGTGCCAGATCCCTCAAATAGGCAGGCGATGGGCGGAAGGGGCTGCTTCCATTTTAATGAGCCCCAGTGGGAGGAACTCCGACTCAGCTTGGGGTCCCCTAATTTTGAACCAATTCCAGAGGAGGGACCCACCCCCTGAAATCGGCACCCCCAGAGGTATCGTTTAACAATTTGGAGGACATTGAAGCTACGACGGATTTTACGTGCACCAGCTCCCATTAGGGCACACGGTCCCACAACAGTCGAGCCGAGAGGAAGTTGACCCTCCCAAGCACTGGCCAATCCGGATGCTGCTGCACTTTTCGTCTTCTTATGGCAACGGAGTTTAGTGCCCAGACCACTGCGGGTTTTACAATTGTACTAAAGTATAGTAGAGGAGAAGAGGTGATTATGGAATACCATTTATATTTCTAACTGTAACTTCATAGATTTTTATATAAAATCCCCCAAAACAGCATGAATACATGCTATAATGAATCGTAATGAAATGTCAATTGCAAAGAAATACACAATTTATTTTGTTGTTATAGAAAAAGATATTTTAAAAAAAAGTTACGAATGGAGTATAATATGGAATAGTCGGGTAATATGGAATAGATGGTTTAAACCGATGAAAAGCAATTCATATTGCTTCATATATAGTTATTTGTTACTATAAAACAAATTTTTATGTTTTGTAGTTCAAATCATTATATTGGAGTCATTTCTACTTGGAGTCGATTTAGAAAAGTTGTAGATATAATTTTCTTTCTTTGCTCCGGTACAGTCATGGTGAGCCCACAGAGAATAGCTGGATCTTTGAATCCTAGAGAATTTTTCGTGACAAAAGATGCATTCAGCGTCTTTGTTTTCCGGGTCTTGAGTGGATGACATGAAATCCATTACAATATTACCCAGTATTCCATAATACCCGACACGCCATCTCGGAAAACGAACCTTTAAAACTAATTGGCAAAACACTGTCATCTAAAAAATAACCACAGTAGAACAAACTACCATTCTCTTAGTGTACATTATGCGTCACATCCATGTTCATGTCACGTGTTTACTAGTAAGTTAAAATGTTTGAAAACTTATCTACAAAAACTCTTGAAAATCACAAAACAGACTTTGTTCTGTAGCGAGTGGTACGGCAATAGAGAGCGGTCAACTCTTACTGCATTGTAAGACAGGAATCTTTCTTGAGTTGTTCATGGTATTAACTTGTGGCAATAACAACTAACAGAGCCAAAAACTCGGTATTCCATATTTCCCCACTATTCCATAATACCCTCCTCTCCTCTATATTATAACGGGGGAGTATTGTGCCACTAGAACTCACTGTACAATATTTTCAAAAATACTTTGTGCTTCTTACAATAATATGTCACGTGTTGAAAATGCAGTCTGGCTCTCAATTAGCACGTGGAAAAATATATGGTTGTACAGAGAATAATTTGAACTGAAACAATAACTTTACACATTGTTTTAATTCAGAATTTGATATTGTTAAGGAGTCTCGGTACTTGTGTTTCCATTGTTAGAAACTTGAGTGTGATATATTATTGAGAACCCCAAAAACTTGCAACAATCAAAAATACGAATCATTTCTAACGAAGCTTTTTAAAGTGTGAGTTGGAAAGGCGATCATTTGCGAATAAAACCTGCGATTTCTTCGACTTTTGACGTGAAAAGTTGCTCGTTTCTAACTATACGGACTTCTTGTATTTTCTACGACTTATTATTTTTACGGATAAACTACTATTTTACGCTTACTTTTAAACTTTCAACGAATTTCAAACATCAACTGCTGATTGTGTTATACAAAGTAACTGCTCTCACCGTTTTTCACGACTCATTATTCTGACTGTTCTTCTGAACTTTATCCGAGCTGAGCAGAATGTCGTCTGTTGACGATTATTTTAGTGTGGCTAGCTCAGGACTGGACTCTTACGTAACAGCTCCGGAGGGGGCACCTGCCCCTCCAAAGCCTCCTCGGTGGGTATCCGTCGCTCCACTTCCAGTACTCTACCCCGGGGATCTTCTGGAGCGTTTTCTGGCTGACTGCGTCAGTCACTCTTCGTCAAGTGTAGTTCTGCGGGCACCTGCCCCTCCAAAGCCTCCTCGGTGGGTGTCCATCGCTCCACTTCCAGTACTCTACCCCGGGGATCTTCTGGAGCGTTTTCTGGCTGACTGTGTCAGTCAATCTTTACCAGTACTTTACCCCGGGGATCTTCTGGAGCGTTTTCTGGCTGACTGCGTCAGTCAGTAGATCTTTACCATAATAGCAAATTACATAGGAAGCCTTCATTGCCACCAAAACTAATAGTTTATATCGAAATCCTCCATCACCAGCATATCTACAAATTCCATAGGAAACTTTTATCAGCAGCATAGCTACAGTTCACATCGAAATCCTCCATCAACAGCATGCCTGCAAATTCTATAGGAAACTTTTATATCCAGCATGTCTACAAATTCCACAGGCATCTTCTACAACTGTCTAGTCGCAGATACTGAGGACTAATACAAAGCGCACAAGCTACCATCGATGGCTATGCCAATGATAATTCCTGCAATTTTCCCCAGGCTGTTTAGTTCAGATAGCGATTGAACACAAGAACAGTAGAAAAACTCTTAAAAGCTAGATGCATTATATCAGAAGACCACCTATTAAGAAAACTTTTGAACATTCTTTCATCAGAAAAAAAAACCTGTCGTGAGTCATCCGAGCCTAGTGATATATAATTTAATTGTAAAAGCAAAGAACTGCTACTCTACTGAACGGAGTAACTCCTATGAAAAGTTTTCAAGTTTCAGAAATACGAAGGCACATTCTACCGAGCTCTCAGTAAAGTGTAGTTTAGAGAACTGGTGCACTGGCAAATGAAAAAGACAAGAACTTTAGAAAGTTTAAAAATATAGAACAGTCTTTCTTCTACTTAAAAGTAACATACTGACTCTACAGATGTGTAATTCCATAGCAAAGCTTTATAATAGCACAAGTTTATTAATAACAATAAATTCTTTACACTATACTTTCATGTATTTTTTCTATATGTATATTATTGTTCACTCATCCTTTTTTAAAAAAGATTTTACTGTTCATACCATCGCAGTAGTTGAGTGCTGATCAATTAGGAAAAATATCTAAGTACTTCACAACTATAACCACGTTTCCTTTCCCATAGAAACTAGATTTTACAATAGTTTGCGTCAGTCAGATTTTTGCTAATAACTATAAAGTTAACTAATGACAATTTTGCTTTTTAAGTATACAGACTCTGATTTTAATCAGTGATGCTTCAGTGGTCTATCGAGGATGTCGAAATAATAAAATAATTTAGTCGATCATTACTTTGAACTGTGGGAGTTAAAGAGAGAGTCCGTTTTCGAGTTTTATCTATCAAAATGCTCTTGTAAATCTAAATTCCATTTGGGAGAATTCCTTTTTTAAGGATTACCCTAGTCGTATGTCTTACTGGTAATTCAGGATACGCCGATTAAAGTATAAAATAAAAAAAGTATATTAATTGCAGAGTTGCCAACTGCTCCGGTATATAATTAACCACTTTTTTTAACAGTAATTTTTGGCTTAAATTATAGCACAAAATCGCGAAGTTAAACGTGTGATCTGATTACCTCTTAAAAAAAAATTTACAAACAGTGATTAATTATATTCCGGAGCAGCTGGTAACTATGTTAATTGTTAGAAGACTTTTAGACACTGCCTTTGTATGAGCTTTCTACATCGATTCTTAAATTAACGATTAACCCTTTAACACGTGGTGTCCTCCCCGTGAGGACACAAAACTCTGACGTTTTCGACTGTTGTCAGTCACTGTTAATAAATTTGATTCCTATAAAAATACTGGAGGGTGTCATAGTTACACCGGAATTCTTTACTTTTTAGCACATCATTTCCCGTAAAAATGGTCGATTGTTTGTAAAACTGTCAGGACTATTTTTAACAGCAATGGCATCTCCTGAAAACTGGAAGAATACGATGAAAATACATGGATGTAGAAGAACAACTGAATAGACTGGTCAATGCTGAAAAAAAGGCAGCCGTTGCCATCACTCGATTTAACTACCAGCAAGATGGCAGTCGATCAAATCGACCAAAATCGAAACACAGCTGGCTGCGCTCGTACAGCCAGCTGTGTCAAAAAAGGGGTCTCTAAATCTGTGGCACGCGATGAACGACTCGATCGACTGCCATCTCGCTGGTAGTTAAATCCAGCGATGGCAAGGCTGCCCTTTTTTTTCATCATTGGGAAATGGTTGCTCTTCAAAGGGTTAAACGATATCCGTGTTATATGAATCCGTGTTATACGAACCAAAAACACATGATCAGCATGTGCAGTGTTAACGGGCGATACAGAAATAACCGTATCATGTTCTTTCACCGTGTTGTACATGTTATAGGTAAAAGATCACAATATCCCCACCGTGTTATACGAAACCGTCATATATGAAATCGTGTTATAGGGTGGGGGAGGGAAGTCTACTGTATTTAGGAGCTCGATAAGTAGAAGTGTTTGTCACATAATGTGTTCACACCTAACACTGGTTTCTTCGAATTGAATAATCTTATACACAATTAAGTATTCAAGTGTCTTTCAACTTTTTTTCAATCTGAATTATCAAATAATAAATGTCTCAAGCAATAAAACTGCAAAAATAGTTTGGAATACCTATTCAAAAACATTCGCGCTTATTTTATTTTATTTTTTTTAAATATAAGTCAACATTATGCGCATTTTTTGGTTTGCGAACTGAATCAGAGTTGGAGACACGATATGCGTGAAGCTGTAAGTGTGAAGCAAAATTATTAATCAAAAGTGAAAGAAAATTGCACCTCTGCATGACTCTGCAAACACAGCTTTAGATATTCTTTTTTTTTTTTCAGTATGCGTACATTAAAAAAAAAAATTCTATAAAATACGAGTTTATAGTAAATATAATATATGAAAATTGGGAGAGTTCGTTGAGACCTGGTAATATAAATCGCTGAAAATGAATCAGATGTTGGAACTTATTTAGGATACGAGTATTTTGTCTGACGAGCTCGGTCAGGGAACGAATTGAAATCTTTATTTCTAGTGGGTAGTGCAAAATGTAAAAGCTAATGAAATTTTCACTGTGTCTCAGTTGAATTAATGCTAACGGAATACTTAAAAAATCAAGGTCGTCCATTTCAATGGCGATAGAATGTGCTCTTGGAAGATGCATGAATATATCATATTATTTAATTTATTTATTACATAAAATAAAATAAACCAGGAAGACGCAGTGAAGTTTTTGAGTTTGTGCTCACCTTGATATGCAGTGAATAAAATATCCCTTCACGTCATTAATAACGATTTAATTACACGTCATTTTACTTCATCAAGTGAACAGGTTGGATAATTACACGAATAAAAATAATATTACAGAATTCGCTTGATAATCTCGGCTTTATTTGAATACTTCAATGCCTTTGCAAAGTAAGAAACGTGTTTTATAAAGATTTTACCGTAGTTTCTCTAAAGATATCTTTGCCATTCATGCCTAATACGTTTAGTTTCAATCACAATTTAACCCTTTAACGCGCAGTGTTCCCACTCTGGGAACACCAACTCTGACGTTTGGACTGTTGCCAGTCACGAAGAATAGATTTGATTTCTATAAAAATAATTGCGGGTGACAGAGCTCCACAAGAATCCTTTACTTTTTAGCACGTCATTTCCCGTAAAAAAAAATTGTCACGATTAACAGCACTAATATCGAAGAATGCGAGAAGAGCTGGATAGATTGCCCATTGCTGAAAAAAGGGCAGCCGTTGCCATTGCTCGACTTAACGACCAGCAAGATGGCGGACGATCGAAACGTTCATCGCGTGCCACAGATCTGGAGACCCTTTTTTGACGACAGCTGGCTGTGCCGCATAGTCAGCTGCGTCAAAAAAGGGTCTCTAGATCTGTGCCACGCGATGAACGTTTCGATCATCCGCCATCTTGCTGGTCGTTAAGTCGAGCGATTGCAACGGCTGCCCTTTTTCAGCATTGGGAAAGGGTTGCGCCTCAAAGGGTTAACACAATCTTGGGAGATATTTTCTATTAGTTTCATTCAGCCACGCCCGTCACTATCTATGGTTACCACTCACCAGGTAGGGTCCGTGGTTGATGAAGTAGGAAAGGAGACAGACGCTGGCCGCGACTGTCCACTCCACGTCGCGGCTCTCGGTGCAAGAGATATCGCTGCTGGTGGTGGTCGAATCCCGGGACCAGGTCGTCTGGTACGCGCCCCGAGACCTGAACCGGTTCAGCTGGACGACGAAGCAGCTTACAAGACGTGCGCGAAGAAACAATATCTATGCTATAGTTCAAACATTTTTTTTTCATGATTTCAATAAATGTAACTGATAAAGCAGCTGTTATAATTTTAAACTGCACTGTTATAAATATAAGTTCAACGTTTCACCCAATAAACGGTGAAATCAGAGAGTTACAAGCAGTGTCATATACGTTGAACATTATAAATGGTTCACTCGAAAATGTCTTATAAAACCCAAGTACCGATTGAACCCAGATTTCGGTTCAACTGTGAAAAACAGAGTTTTCCCGGTGAACTAACATGGCCGCGGTTAGCTCGCATTATGAGGTTAGCGGCAATTGCATAAAATATGAAAAAACTGCCTCTTCGAAAAGAAAAATCTTTCGAAAATGAAAGAACCTTTGTTAAAGAATATAGGCTGTGTAAAGGAGCTACCCGATTTGACATCGAATAAACAGGTTTGACAGCAATGGCTATCTACATTCATTTAAAAAAGAACAGAAACTGGTCATAGCTCATAACTCATCACCAGACCGCGGATTATATGCAATCGCATATTTGCATATGCAATTGCATATTTCAGGTGTTTTTGATGATTTTGCATAAAATAACGCATTTTCTCTGTTGGATGCATATTTCAATCTCTTTAGCTTTGAATTTGTAGCTTTTTTTTTTTTTTTTTTTTTTTTTTAACCTTCCTTTCAGTATTTTTTTCTTTAACTCTTTAAGTCCCACGCTTTGAAAAAAAAATCTGATGTGTCCAACACATGACTTCCTTGCACGTCCATTAGATCAAAAATATTTTCGACGCACTTCCTCTACATTTATTTGTTTGAAAGAGATAAAATATCAATAATAGTAAGGTTTAGCGAATTCTAGCCAAATATTTCGATATCGCCAAGCTGAGTTCAATTTGAAAGATTTCCTTCTGACACTTTATTTGGCGATATTTCACCAAAAGCCGACAAACTTGAGATAGTCAGCGAGATTTTGGAGATAGCCAAAGTAGTCATTGACCACAGACTTTCAATGAGTTGAATGCATCTATACACCTCAATGTATTCAAAGTCATTTGGCTCACCATGTAAATAAATTCTCAGTCGATTGCTGTCAAAAAAGATATTGAAAACAGTTAGGTATTACAATAGTTCTAAATACAAAGTTAAAAAATCTACGGGTTAAAGTTTTAGAGTTATACAAAATAGGAAATAATTTTTGGCGCCAAATTTGGCGATATTTCGGCGAAACTCGTCAATGTCGACGACATTTGGCGAGATTTTAAGCATAAACCAAACAATGACAGATTATCGCCAAATTTGGCGATATTTCGCCAAAACTCGCCAAGAACGATGACAAATGGCGATACTTTGGGCATGGACCAAATGACTGACTATCGCCAAATTTGG
This sequence comes from Cheiracanthium punctorium, assembly GCA_038373885.1. Lineage (NCBI taxonomy): Eukaryota > Metazoa > Arthropoda > Arachnida > Araneae > Cheiracanthiidae > Cheiracanthium > Cheiracanthium punctorium. Next base: position 91,178 of record JAWZYV010014310.1, read on the forward strand.
CGATATTTCGCCAAAACTCGCCAAGGTCGAGGACAGACGGCGAGATTTTGGGCATGTACCAAACAATGACTGTCTACAGTTGTATTATAATGAAGATGTCCATAGACATTAAGGTACTGAAATTCTTTTCTGTGGTCCTGTAAATAAACTCTCCAGTAGATTGGAACCAAAAATCGAGATGCACAACTAGATGTTACAACATTCTTATATATGAAATTTCATAATAGTTTTTGAGATTTGAGAGTTAAATATGCACACACGTACACCAAAAGTCGCCAAGCTTGGCGACTTTTGGCACAGTTCTTGAGGGAGGCACGTGACCGTGGTCGGACCATTACCTAACTTATGTGGTAGGACGGTATTGTGCTTGAAATGGATGAATGCCCCTAAAATTGCTATTGGCCGTAATGTATTGGAAATCTTTTGAGTGTTCCTGTAGCAGAACTATAAATGATAAAGACACTTTTTTTAATGGAGAAATTCATTTTCTAACTCTTTACAGCATATATCACTTCTGAGTCGTTTGAAATATCCCAATACCTCTAAAAAACGCTTTGATGAATTTCGGCCCATAGAGCGTAATGTATTTCGAATCTTTTGGGCGGTCCTGTAGATAAACTATTCAGTCGAATCGAACCGAAAGGGGAGGTGCACAACTAGATGTTACAACAATCCTAAATATAAAGTTTCAACATTCAACGCCTAACAGTTTTTGAGATATGCGAGTTTAATGAATTTCGGCCCATTGAGTGTAATGTATTTCGAATGTTTTGGGCAGTCCTGTAGATAAACTATCCAGTCGAATGGAACCAAAAGGGGAGGTGCACAACTAGATGTTACAACTATCCAAAATATGAAGTTTCGACATTCTACGCCTAATAGCTTTTGAGTTAGGCGAGTTTAATGAATTTCGGCCCATAGAGCGTAATGTATTTCGAATCTTTTGGGCGGTCCTGTACATAAACTATCCATTCGATTGCCACCAAAAGGGGAGGTGCACAACTAGATCATAGAACAATCCTAAATATCAAATCTCAACATTCTACGACCAATAGTTTTTGAGATATGCGAGTTACATACATACGTACGTACGTACAGACGGCATGGAAAAACTGGCCACAGTAGACTCGCCACTGGTCAAAATGAGTTGCAGACGCGTTAATATGATCGTGCATGCTAGCCTACGATGAGATGCATCGAAAAAAATTTTTAAATTAAATTTAGAGGTAGTCAAAATCGGTTTTTATGTCGAAATTTGGCCCCCAAAAATTTTCGGGATCACATTACTTCCTTATACTACGTACAAGGAAGTAAATATACAACCGCAGGTTCCCAGCAAAATAGCATATACGCTTTCAATTTTTTTCGTGAGTATTTGTAACAATTTAAATTCAGCATATTTAAATATTTTGAAATTAAGAACTTGACAGCAATTCCCTCAGGGATTTACATAAGGCTGGTTTAGAAATTTCGAAAGGTACAAACTTGACGGAAGAAAAATTCTAACATTCAATTCACAAACTTTTAAACTGATGTCAGATTAATTAGTTAGTTTTGAAAAAAAAAAAAAAAAATCTCTCAAATTGGTGTTTTCGAAATTGGATAAGCATGAATTAGCTGATAAAATGTTAGTAGAATTGTGTATGTGTGTGTGTCTAATAATTTGGAAGTTGGAAGATAATTCAAACTGAAAAAAATATATATATGCATCACAGTTATTAAAAGAAATATATTTTTTAATTCCGTCATTGATAATTAAGCATAGCATTATTGTTTTGAAGTAGACTGATATACTGACTGAAAATTTTTTACTGCGTTATATTAATTTGGCATTTACAGAAGTCCCATTAATTACACTATTTTTACTTTCCGAACATGTACCATGTAAGGAAAAGTATTGTAATCATGAAAAAATTCGACTTCGACATTTTGGTGTATTGATACGTTTGGAGGTCTTCTGAATTCATTTATGCTATTTTTAGGAGATGTATGTATGTGTGTGTGTGTGTGTGTGTGTGTGTGTGTGTGTGTGTGTGTGTGTGAGTGAACACGATAGCTCCTATACGGGTCATTCAATGGAGCTCCATTTGGGTATATATATGTTATAAACCACCAACGCAAGACCGGTATTGAATTTGGTGTGTATAGGACTTATAGTTTTTGTACAGGGCTACGACGAAGATTTCTTTTACATTATGGCGTATGGGAGCAAATTCTTGAAAGTGCACAACCTTTTAATCGGTATATTCGATTGAGCTCAAATTGGGTATATATGTTATAAACCACCATCGTAAGACCGGTATTGATTTTGGTGTGTATAGGACTTATAGTTTTTCTACGGGGCTACGACAAATATTTCTTTTGCATTATGCCTATGGCAGGGAAATTCTTGAAAGTGCTCTAGCGTTTAAACGGTACATTCGATTGAGATCAAATTGGATATGCATGTTGGGTATGCATTTGATTGAGATTCACTTTGGTATATATGTTTGAATTATTCATCGATTAAAATTTATTTAAATGCTTAGTAATGCTCTCGGAAAGTCGAGTGGAGTCACTCCAGATTTTTTTTCTAAATATTCCATAAGACATAAGGTTGGCTGTTAAGATTAGCTTACTATTACGGAAGAAACTACTGTTAGTGAAGAAGATTATTAGTTTTTTCGAGTACATCATTGGTTTGTTTTTAAAACAGCTCAAAACTCAAAACTCCGTGCTGACTTTCATTTTTCAAAAAAATCACTTTTAGGAATTTTTAAAAGAAACACCTTAAGGGTATTCCATCTGAAAAGAGATTCCTGCCACAGAGCATTTGAACTACTTTAATTATCAATCAATGATGTTGAACACTTGAAAAAATTAACAATGTTTCTCCAAAAATGCACTATAGACTAACACTAACAGTAAAGCTGCACGTCTCATGCAACTTTCAGATAAAAATTCATCAGCACAAAAACTGCATTCCAAAATGGGCCAAGCAGTTAACCTGGTTAGGGAAGTATTGCAAAATTCCGTATGTTTAGCATTTTGTCCCCCGAGTGCAGTGACGTGCATTCCACCCAAGCAGTGCTTAGGCAACTGAAAATAAGGCTATTATTGTTTTTAAATTTTGCTTTCTATCACAAATTGAAAGAAAATACCATCTACCTTATTTATTCATAATTTCTTAACACAAAGATAAATGTCAAGTGGATAAACAAGTATATTTTCTTTCTGACTCTTCATTTCTCTGCCGTGAGATCAACCCTTCTGCAATGTCTGCTGAAGGGGCGTTGCTATAGAAACATGACTTCATCAGAGAATTAGCCAATCAGAGACGACACTACGAAACAAATATTCTGCCTTCTTGCTTGGGTTGCTTGGGCGGAATGCACGTCACTGCCCGAGTGTTTCGAATCTCCTGTAGGTTTATTGTTTGCAACAGCTCACACTGCAGCTTGTAAAGAGGCATTCTAAATATTTTCCAAGTCTCTAGCGCAATTAAATACTTTAGAGAGTTGTTCAAAAGTTGTGCATGTACAGTTTGAGGGAAAGTGTACATCCACATCTGCCCAGGTGAAGAGAAGGGAGATGGTCAGCAGTGGTGCATATACGTTGTGGCGGGCCAGCGTACATGCAGAACTGCGCAACGAAGGAAGGCGGAGACGTATATGCAGCAGTGAATGAAGTGGGCGGTCCTTGATGTGGAATATGCTGTTAACACTTCAATGGATGTGTTACATATTCATGTAGCACCGTCAGTCAGATCTTCACGAAATCAAAACAACAAGATGTAAACAAAGCCCACGATGCCATTCCACTAGTTTTCCGCAGAAGAAAAGCAGTGTGGACTGACCGCTTCCTGGACGGGGAAACCGGTTTCGCTGTACTTGACGGAAGGAAAAGATCGCACAGTAATTTTTTCCCGTATGATATCTGGCAACAGTTTTCAAAGCGCATCCGTTCAAGGGACGCTAGGACAATCATCGAAGCATTGTGAAGGAACTAAATGAAATTTGCCTAAAAGGTGGCGCTGGGAGTCGTACCCATTAATTTTTTGGCGCATGCTCGTGTGCTAGTAGCTAAAACGTAAACAAATATCAACGGAAGCACCCCGTGGGAGATGCTTACGCCGTGTGTCGTCAGAGGGCGCCCATGCCGTTAATTATTAAAAGGGGGTCGCATATTTTCCTTTCAGAGGCTGACGCAGTTTCGCCCGTCAGCTGCTTCCCGATGATCGTCCTAAAGCCTCTTAGTCCGTGGGACGCTATCAGCAGTTGAAAAAAAAAGCAGCGAAAGTTTTAAAGTGATAACGAAGTAGCTGTGAGAAATTTTCAACTGAAAATAATTTTACGTATGGACTCTTCTGAAAAATGAACAAATTGTTGAACGCATGGCACATCTTCCAGTTTCCTCCAGATATGAATGTACAATTCATCTGAATCTTTGTCACAAGGTCGGTGCAAAAATGGTTGCAGAACAGTGACTAGTGCTAAGTTCTTATGTCGTCAGTTTCGGCGAACCGTCTTCGATTTTGCTGATACCGTGCAGAATTCTTCCAGGATAGAATTCAAAATTCTTGATCCTACATCACGATATCGAATTTGAGATGGTAACGAAGTAGTTGCTGATCAAGCTTGGGTCTTCATTCCATCGGTGTGTCGCGTTAAAATCTGTCGGTGTGAAACCCAACCATTTTGAAGTTTGTGTTCTCAGTGGCGGATTTCCCATAAGGCGTAATAGGCGTACGCCTTAGGCCCCGCACTTTTTAACTTGTTTACCAATATTTATCGTTTATTTATGTAATGTCAGAAAAGTATAAAATACTTCACAAAAAATTTCAAAGCACGCAAACCAAATTTGCCTTTTAAAATCTTCGTTCGGGGCTTGTTTCTCGGGGGAGGGGGGAGCCCGACCGCCTGAAAATTCTTCTCGGAAAAATTGAAAAAGCGCAAAAGTGAAGCAATACGTTGCGAGGTACAAACTTGATAAGAAGGAGTCAGATTTCATATTCCTTGAACAGTTCATTCTATTTCTTCCCTGCTGCCCAGCCTCTAGGCCATATAGCTGTCCAGCGGAAAAGAGGGGGCTTTTAATTAGACTAAGGGCGAAGATTGGACCACCCAAACCCAACAAAGAGATAGTTGCATTCAATACAGTGAGAAAACTGTCGTAATCAGGGATGTCTCTTTTTAAGACCGCCAAATCCCCTTCAATGCATTGATTGAAATTCGAATACCCATAAACTGCCACAGGGCTGTATGAATCTCGTAAACACGGTAATTTGAGTCATGGATATGGTAAGTACATAGCTTTGTGTGCAACGCATATGTCCATTGCTTTACTCAAACAGGTTTTCAGTTAGTCAATCACTCCGCTCATTGTGACTTGTTTTAAACTATGAATGCGTATTTAAAAATTATTAATGTTATAATTATTTCAAGAACTAAAAAAGGAAAATATTAGTCACGCACGGTATTTTACTGTCACTATCATTTCCACTTTTTATTTATGCAAACTCTGAGGTTCATATTTTGAAATTTTTCAAAAAATCGCTATTAATTATAAAATTAAATAAGAGATTTTTGCTGTTAATATCTTGAAAAATCACAGCTTCAGAAGTATTCAGAATAATTAAATAGTAATTTTAAGTTTTGTGCTGTGGCAAGCCTAGACGAGGGATTATCTAATTATTGGTTTGGGGTCGGGGGAGTGCTTAGGTCTGAGGACATTTCAAAAGGCTCTAACGCGTATTTAAGTTACATCTGGGAAAAATCGACTAAAACTCCATGTCGTTAAATCCACAGCCGCGAGGTAGGCTTCAGCCTATAGCAATTTTATTGCAGCTATAGCACAGCATACTGGCGCTGGGTGGTATGTTTTATTCATTAGTTTATTTTATTTCTGCTATACATATGTATATATACAAAGCCATGATCACCTCCACCCCCGAAATCTTTGTCAATGGATTAGTAGTTTTTTATTTGCGTGGACTCTGAAAATCAGTTATAGGCGAATTGCGCTACATATCTCCACCCCTCCCCAAAAATTGAGATTGAAGCTCATCCCTGACTTCATCTACTGGCTTGCAAACATTATTTCCACATACTTCATGTGAGCGCATATTTGGAAATAAATTTAAAAAATAAACTATATCTGAAAATGATTTGTCCTCACCATGGCACAAGTGGTTCTGCCACTGAAAATGGTAGATGGCTGAAGTGTGAAGGTCCCGGGTTCGGGTCCCATCGGCTGTCGATCTAACGGTGTTTTGGTAGGTTTTCTCCAGATGTAACGTGAATACGCGTTAGAACCCCTTAGAAAGTCCTACTACCAAGGCACCCCCATCCTTGGCAGATCGTTCTAGCGTAGAGTTGCCATTCACACAAAACAAAGTTTTATAAAGCACATTATGTAACGTGACCATATAGTTTAAATTCTTTTTCCTAGTAAACTAAATTTGAACTTAAAATTTTAATTTTTCTGAACTGCCTTAGTTGTTTGGAGTATCTTGCTGAGTATGACGAATTTCTGAAAGCTCACATGGATAAATATAAGAATGTTGGCAGTGGCAAAACAAATTATTTGTCCCATGGAATATTTGAGGAATTTTTGAGGTTGATGGCATCTTATTTAATAGATGAACTAGTAAAAAATGTACAAGAATCTGTATATTTTTCTCTCATTTTAGATTCTACTCCCGACATAAGTCAAGTAGGCCAGCTAAGTTTTATCATAAGGCATGTTACAAAAAAGGGGAACATTAAAATGAGCTTTTTCGGATTTATTCCCATTGAATCACATTATGCTGAAACTTTAGAAAACGCTGTTCTAAAAAAACTAAGTGTCCTACGATAACGCTGCCAATATGTTGGGTAAGTACAATGACTTTCAGGCTAAAATTAAATGCCATTCCCCATCCGCAACATTTATACCTTGCGCGAATCATACTTTGAATCTTTTGGGAAATGCAGCTGCTGAATCATGCTCAGAAACCATTCAATATTTCAGTTTTGTACAAAATTTATATGTATTTTTTTTCGTCATCCAACCAAAGGTGGAATATATTAACAAAGTCTGTCGATAGTTCGGAAAAATCAAAGCATTTAAAAAGAATATGCGATACCAGATGATCTTCAAGAGAAGAAGCAATAAATGGAATCGTTTCAAACTATCAAAATATATATGAAGCTCTTGAAAGAATAAGTGAAGATGAAACTCAAAAAATTATTTGTAAAATTGAGGCCAGTGCATTAAAAGACAAACTTTGTCAATTTGAAAGAAAAATTCTAACAGCAATATGGCATCTAGTTTAAACAGGATTAATTGCACTTGCTTAAGCTTGCAAAATATAAACTTAAGTATTATGAAAGCCCACACTCTACTAAAATCATGCCAAGAATTCATAGAAGATCTGAGTAATAATTATGAATCCATAGAAGAAAAAGCACAATCATTTATGCACTCAGAAGAGAGCCAAAATGAATATAAAATTAGAAGGACACGAAAAAGGAACGCAAATAAATACTTTGATGGAAATATACAAAATGAAATCACGATGAATACAAAAGAACATTTTCAATAATGTTTTTTATGTTATTTGTGGCACTTTAATTAGTGATATGAATGTCAAAAAAGAAGTAAGTATACAACATGTTAGAGACATTTAAACTATTTTTCGAAGTAAATTTAGAACATAATGATATTGAAGAATGCATTAAAAGATTGTCACAAACTTTCAAAAATGACATTGACTGTGATGTACTAAAACACGAACTCACGCAGTTTTTACATTTTTGTAAAGAAGAAAAAGTGTGTGGGCCAAATGATATGTTAAAATTAATTATTGATTTTGGCTTACAGTCGACATTTCCTAACGTGGAGGTTTTGTTAAGAATATTCCTAACAATACCTATTAGCAACAGTGGCGGATCCAGAAATTTTCTTTTGGGAGGGGCTAAATTTTGAAAAAAGCTTATTTCACCCAAACAAAATATACAATAAAGCAAAATTTTAGTCTAAACCAATCTAAAAACTTTTGGGAGGGGCTAAGTGATTAAAAAGATCACTTAATATATTCAAAGTGCATAATGAAGCAGGATGTTACCCTTTAGCAATCTCTTTTGGGGGGGGGGGTACTGAAGCCCCCTAGCCCCTCCCCTGAATTCGCTACTGATTAGCAATGCTTCAGGAGAAAGATCATTTTCGGTGCTAAAACGCATAAAAAATTACTTGCGAAATTCTCTTTCGCAAGAACATTATCTTCATATAGAACATATGTTAAATTAATTTCCTCCTACATTTTTCGGCAGAAAACTTATCAATTATAATTTCAAAATCTATTTTATTTAACTCGTCACTTTCGATGTTCAAAATTCCAAACGTAGGAGGAAATTAATTTAACATTTAACTGTAAATAGTGAACTAAAAAATATGCATGTTGTGCTTGAAGGATATAGTTAAATATTTAAATGGCCCAGTAAATTATCTTGTTTAAACTAAACTTTAGCAAAACATATAACCAAATTAAATTAAATTGAATAATTTTTATACGCTTTATCACCGAAAATTAAGTTCACAGCAAAACTACAGTTCATGGTAACCAAGATGAGGAAATGAGCATTTTGTAAATTATTTTTTAAGTACCCATATTTCCAAATAAATTTTACTTATATTGGAAACTTTTCTTAATTTGTTTATGAAACTTGAATGTCATCCTACTTGGTCTACTTGTATATAAAATTTGAGAGGGGGGGGGGGTAGCTGGTTAAAAGAGAATTTATTCATAAAATTTCAGTGGGGGATATATGAAATAAGGAATCAAGGCCCCGCATAAATTGACGCCTAGGGCCCCGCTCTCCTTAAATCCGCCACTGTAGTGTTCTCTTAGAAGATGAATACTGGATGTGTGAAGCTGCGCCATTTTGTGAGGAGCATTTGAAAACAGCGGACATTTAATGAAAGACAAATTGAAACTTTGGTCAATGTGACAGTAATTGAAACTACAGTGATTTTTAGTGCCTGTTAAAATATTACGTACTAATATGTGAACTGTTCAACAAATCTACATTCTGCATTCTAGAAGATTTTGCGTACGGACAATGAATGATCTTGTGCCAAGTACTCGGTAAATATTTTGACTAAACTTTATGTTCTTTAAGAGCTGTAGTTGAAATTTTGAATGTCATCCTAATTTTTTATGTATGAAATTATAGGTTTGTGGTAACTATAATGTGAAACATAAATTTTACTCTCTAAATTTGCTAATTTTCTTGAAAATACAGCCTCTATCGTTGTACCGAAACGCGTTGTTGATTGAAGTCGAGAAGCATTCATAGTTAAATCAAATTTTTCTTTTAAAAAATCAACTAACGGCTGAGAATCTTGAGAGCGAAAATTTAACATTAAAATCTAGGAAGTGTCCATGTTGCAGTATTATTCTTTAACTGTTTTCTTATACCACTTTTCCATCTGGAGGTTGGGTTTGAATGGGGGGGGGGGGATGTCCATAGTCTAGTATTACACTTTAACTGATGTTTTCCTCTGTTGGGTTCGAATGCAGGTAGTGTAATTTTTTTGTGTTTTTCTATCACAGTGTTCTTAAGCGTTGATTTCGTTTGCTGGTAGGTTTCGAATTATTATTCTGTATCCGTGTTTTTAAACTGCGCGTTCTGTCTATTGTTTGGGATTGATTGCAGCCAGGGTCCGTTTCTTTGTGCTTTTCCAAAACCATGTACATTATTCATCTAAAAATAAGGATTATCGAGAACCTCCTGTGTGGTCGGGATTGCATGTAAAATATTGTGTTGGATTGGATGTACCTTCACAACGCTTATTGATATATAAAATAAAGATTGATGTCTCAAAGGTACGGCACTTGACTGTTTTTCTCGCCGTTTCTTTCCCTAAGAGGTTCTGTGTACTTTTACTGGATGAAGTCGGCGAAAGCTGCAGAGGGGTTAAAAATGTAGGTTTTTCTGTGGTTCTTCTTTTTCAGGGTCAGCGTGGAGTATGTGACATATACGTCACTTCCTTTACCGAGCGTTACTTCCGTCAGAAAAAAAATCTGAGTTACGCCCTAGTTGCGCCTAAAGAAGTTTTACTTCAATAGTTTTAACGAGTTTTACCATGTTTTTCAAGCTCAACAGAAGCTAAGGGCAACGACTAGTGTGTCCTACGCTAGTATGTTAATGAAAATATTTAAATCTGAGTTTTTCCCCCTCCTATAATTTTATAATTCTGCTACAACACTTGCGAGCAGCATTTCAAAAATCTAACTCTGGAAATAGTTATCTTTCCTAAGGTAAACTAAAAGGTAACTAGTGTATCTGCTCCGAGCAGAGGAGGCGCAATTCAAGGGGCTATGGGCGCCCATAAGAATGCTTGTAGAGATCAGCCAAGTCGTTTGTAAGGGGAGGAGAATCGGTGGTCTTGCACCGAAAACCTGGTTAAATCACTTCCACGTTGCAACAATACATAAATAATTGCGGTTGTATATACGTTTTCTGAGAGATTGAGGGGGGGAGGGCTCATTTTCGCCCTTAGGTATGGGCGCCCACTCAGCTGCATAAAATAGGTCTGCTTTATGCGACCCTTTTAATACTCATTTAAGCGTAATAAATTTACACATACATACAATGCCGTCTTAGCGCATAAGCGAACCCGGCTTTCAGTGGCGGATCCAGAAATTTTTTTTTGGGAGGGGCTAAATTTTTAAAAAAGCTTATCTCACCCAGTTAAAATGTACTATAAATCAAAATTTTAGTCTGAACCAATGTGCATGCTTTTGGGAGGGGCTAAGTTATAAAATACGATCATTTGACCTATGTAAAGTGTATAAAAATGCAGAATGTTACCCTTTAGCAATCTCTTTTGGGGGGGGCTGAAGCCCCCTAGCCCCTACCCTGAATCCGCTACTGCCGGCTTTCGCCAAGGGCATCAACCTAAAAGGGGCTTCAGCTCGAAAAAAGCTCTTCCCAAAAATCATTATTTGGAAAAAAAAAAAAAAAAAAAAAACTTAAAATCTTGTCTGTCTAACGTCAAACTTAAGAAAACGTCTTCAAGCTTATGAAATAACTTTCGAAAAATTTGGGTTTTTTGAAAGGATTCACGACTTGGAAGAGGAAGAGATAACACAGCATTGCGAAAATTTGACTTCTTATTATAAAAACGGCATCAATAAAGAAGACCTTATATTTGATAGCAGTGCATCTCAAACATTACAAAATGGAAGAATGAACGACTTTGCGAGAAATGTATCCATATAAACTATCCGAAAATCAGCAGAAGGAGCAGAAAGTAATAGGGTACTGTTCATGATTCTGAAGAGGAGGCCAGTAGTTATGATTCGAAGAGGACAACTTTCAGCATTTCACTTTTGTATTATCATTTGCATACTAGTACACGACTTTTTCTTTCCGCCTTTCCCAATGTTGAAATCGCCATGCGGATTTTTATTTCCTTAGGAAGTAATGTGATCCCGAAAAATTTCGGTGGCCAAATTTCGACGAAAAAACAGATTTTGACTACCTCTAAATTTAATTAAAAAATTTTTTCGATGCATCTCATCGTAAGTTAGCATGAACGATCCTATAAACGTATCTGCAACTAATTTTGACCAGCGGCGAGCCTATTTTGGCCAGTTTTTCCATGCCGTCTGTACGTACGTACGTATGTATGTATGTATGTAACTCGCATATCTCAAAAACTACGGGTCGTAGAATGTTGAAATTTTATATTTAGGGTTGTTCTAACATCTAGTTGTGCACCTCCCCTTTTGGTCTTAATCGAATGGATAGTTTATGTACAAGACCGTCCAAAAGATTCGAAATACATTACGCTCTATGGGCCGAAATTCATTAAAACATGCACAATACTCGCATATCTCAAAAACTATTATTTTCATTCGATTAAAGCAGAAAACACTATCGAAGCTGAGTACCAAATAATTATGGACCTTGAAATTCAACATTGGAGAGGTGTTTTAAAAAGAATTGTATCAATAATTAGACTGCTGCCTCACAATGCTTAGCTTTTCGTGGGACAACTGAACATTTGTTTCAGTCTAATAACGGAAACTTCTTAAAGTTGGTAGAACTGCTTTCCGAATTTCGTTTGTTTGTGTGTGATTAAGGAAACGCTACACTAGGGCGATCTGCCAACGGGGGGGGTGCCTTGGTAGGAGGACTTTCTAAGAAGTTCTAACGCGTATTCACGTTACATCTGGAGAAAAACCTTCCAAAACTCCAGACCGTTAGATCGACAGCCTCGCGATGGGACCCGAACCCGGGACACTTGCTTTCCGAGTTTCATCCAGTTATGGAAGAACATATTAGAAGAGTTCAACGTGAATCTAATAAATGTGTGTCACTATTTAAGTAATAACATTCAAGATGAGTTGATAAATTTAATGGGATTGGCTGTTTTAAACAAGGTTGTCGAAATTACGAAAAAAAGCTAAATATTTTTCGGTAACCGCGATTGTACTCCAGACGTAAGCCATATTGAACAACTATTATTAACAATAAGAGTCGCTGCTTTTGACTCCAAACAAATAAATATGAAGTTGAAGAATTTTTCATTGGTTTTTTAGAAGCTAGTGATTCCACCGGAGAGGGTTTGACCGTTGCCACCGGTTGAGATTGATCGTTGCCTTCGGTGGCAACGATCAATCTCCAGTCAATACTTTCGATCAAAAATGAATCTGACATTAATGAGAGTGCTCTACAAGAAGAATTACGTGATGTATCTAGAATGCTGCCATATTTAATGAAACCTTTAGATCATAGGTTCCCAACGCGGGCGATAACGCCCCCTTGTAGGAGTTTGGGGATTTCAGGGGAGTGGTAAAAGACTCAGAGAAAATTAGGAGGTGTTGATATGGCACGGAGGGGCGTGGGAAGATTAACCAAATATAGTCTATAAAAGACTTAGAAATCACTCTGATAATTCATTTCTATCACGTGTGCGAAAATTCACATATTTCGATATGAGACTTCGCTGTTGAAAGAGATACCTCTCTAAAACTTTTATTCCTCTTTTTTAAATGAAGAAATTCAGTAGAGTTTCAATTCCAACAATATTCTATCTATTAGTATTTTTTAATTTAATTCTTGTTTTCCCCATGCATTATGTACGCTCTTATTTCTCTGGAGTGGGACGGGGGGCGGTATTGAAAGATTTACTAGAAAAGGGGGCACCAGTTCAAAAAAGGTTGGGAACCTATGCTTTAGATGTTTTAAAATATTTGTGCAAATATAATTTAATTTCTTTGTATCCAAATACTGTCATAGCATTGAGAACTTTGCTAACACTCCCGGTGTCAGTCACTAGTGGGGAAAGAAGTTTTTCTAAATTAAAATTAATCAAAACTTATCGAAAAGGTTCAATAAGCCAAACAAAATTAAGAAACCTGTCAATAATTTCTAGTGAATCAACATTGGCTGCTATTCTAGACTACACATCCCTAATCCACGAATTTGCTAAAGTTAGAAGAGTAAAATTATAATAGTTTGTTGTTAATGTTAGTAAAATAAATATAGCATTTGTACATTTTGTGTAGTTTTGCTTTTAAATCATAATGAGCATTTATTTTAAGGAAGAAACATTTAAGGGGTGCTGTGGCGTACACAGATTTCCTTTAACGGGGGATGAGATTAAATGTATATTCCTTTCATTAAAAATGAAAAATTAATGGATTTCATGTTAATTTTTTTTCGGGGAGGGGGGGGGGTTGATCCGCTTACCCCCCTTTATACTGAAGAGGCGGCATTTTGAAGACTCGCATCATACTGAGAAAATCTACCGCACGGCCCTGACATGAGAGATAGCCAGCTTTTATGTGAGATACCTAACTCGCATGCAAACCAGAAATCCAGTAAAAGAGTGTCCATACACGTTCGTCCGCTGCTTCAGTTTAACTGGAGGTTGCTGAGAGCATGTCCTTGACAGCTACTCACAGAGCTCAAGTTGTTAAGGTAGCAGCAAGACTTTCCAACGTTACTCAAAGGACTGGGAGAGGCAGTCTCACCATAGTGCGGAAAGGTGCCAAAAGACTTGACAACACTGTGAAGCAATGGGTGACAGAGCCCCGATAGGACTGCGAATATAAGGTCTAACAGGACATAAGAGATAGCAAGCTTTGGGGTGAGCGGGTAGTTTTGGAGATTGAAAAGTTAACCCTTTGAAGAGCAACGATTTCCGAATGTTGAAAAAGTGTAGCCGTTGCCACCGCACAATTTAACTACCAGCAAGATGGCGGTCTATTCAATTGCCCAATGCGTGCCACAGAGCTAAAGAACAGTTTTGACACAGCTGGCTGTGCAGTTGACAGCCATCTTGATGGTAGTTAAATTGTGCGATGGCAACAGTTGCACTTTTTCGACATTGGGGAGTCTATACAGATGTCCTCCTTAAGTATTTAATTGAAATGAAATCTAATATGATAAAGATACCACTGACTTTCAATATGGATTGGGATTGAGTGTGCCATCCCCTTCTCCCAGCTTCATTTTAAAACCCCAGGAAAACCTGGCTGGTATTCTACCCTTGGCTTCTCTGTATGAGCTTCACTCAATAAAACAGTTTGTTTCATTACAATGCTACTGTTTTCAGGCAATTCATTATAAAGTATTGCAAACGTGCCCTCTGCTTTTTACATGAATTTTGTTTTTTAGATACCTAATAAATGTCCCCTTATATACTTTACCATTTTACCTCCCAATGATTGTTTTAAAATGAATCCTAATGTAATTAATATCAAATGCAGTGAAACCCCGATTTTACGTTTCTCAAGGGACTGTGTAAAAAACGTAAAATGTGGGAAAAACGTAAAATATGCGAAAAATACGCAGAAAGCAAAAAATCTAAAGGTAGTAAAGATGACTCTTACAAAAGGTATTACAATCTATATTTTACGAAAATAACATTATTATACATAGCATTTTACAACATTTAGTTGCGAATCCTGGAGTTTGGTTGAAAATAGTGCGTAATAGTGGATTGTTTTTTAGTCATTGAGTTCAAAGTGAATGCAGCATTTTCCAGGATTGAAATACTTTGCAAGTTTTTTTCCTGCTCTTTATGAGGAAGAAAATAGTCTTTCACTATTGCTAAGCTCTTCAATGCAATATTGAAAGAAGGGACTTCTCTTCCTTCTTGTTCATCTTCATTGGCGGACAAAAAGTCCATAAGTTCGTCTACGGATGGATCAGTAGCTCTTTCAGCTTCCCATGTTGCAAAGTTTTCCGGGATGAAATTGTCGAAGTCATAGATAACTGTTTTGTTTTCATTCTCCGAGTCTACCACAGCTGATTCTTCACCTGTTCCCGGTTCATATTTTATCAATGGTATGATGTTCCGGTATGATATTTTATCAATGAAGTAATTGACTTTTATTATCTATAAGCTGAAATTGCACAGCCAGCTGCGTCAAAACAGGGTCTCGAGATCTATGGTACGCGATGAACGTTCCGATCGTCCGCCATCTTGCTGGTAGTTAAGTCGAGCGATGGCAACGGCTGCCCTTTTTTCAGCATTGGGCGATCTATCCAGCTGCTCTCGCATTCTTGCATTTTTCAGAAGATGTCAGTGTTGTTAAAAATAATCGTGACCATTTTTTTGACGGGAAATGATGTACTAAAATGTAAAGGATTCTCGTGGAGCTATGCCACCCGCAACTAATTTTATAGAAATCCAATCTATTCGTCGTGACTGGCAACAGTCAAAACGTCAGAGTTTGGTGTTCCCAGAGCGGGAACACTGCGCGTTAAAGGGTTAACAAAGGAGGGGAGGCACACCAAATCATGATGTGTCCTCAAAGAATGAGAAGAAACTAGTTTCAGGAGTCTGTAAAATGCGTTTGTGTTTTCACAGATTAACTTTCAACAACGTGGATTAGCTTTTAAAAAGCACAAAAAGAAAAATATTGCTTACTTTAGAACATTTTTTTTACTTTCTAGAGAAAAAGTAAAATGCCGGAAATTCCATAAAGAACAAACTTACGATCCGGGTTAAATTAACATTACAGTTATACGGAAAACGGGGCCCTGATGAATAAAACGTAAAATGTGGGGGAAACGTAGATTCGGGGGATGTAAAATCGAGGTAACACTGTAATAATAACAAAACAACTGCTGAAATTAAACAAAAAAAAGAAGAGTTATAACATTTACTGCTGAAATTAAATAATTCATTAATGTGTGCTCATATTATGTAATTAGCATGAACTGCTAGACAAAGTGAAAAAGGGTTTACTCGGCCTTCTTTGCTCCTTCACCTTCTCTTTCCTGAAACTTCTTGCATTAATTTTCTCTCATTAATTTTTTCAGGAAACAAAGAGATCAACACAGTGCATACTATTGTGTATGTGATGGCTTAACAGTACAGAAGACTATATTAGTAGGTGAAAGTTCATGCTATTTATTTCTTTTTAAACACATACACTGTCGATCATGCTCCAGAAATGGAAAAAAAACAATTATCAACAGACCTTTATTTGACTGACAGGCAAAGTGTCAAGATCCACCTTTTTAAATATGAACAGTAAAGCATTTTATATCAAATCGGACACTGTGATTATTTGAAAATGGAAACTTAAGTTTCCTAAATTATTGTATCTATTGTCTTGTTAATCTATGGCAAGAGGATAGGGGAGTTTTCCAAAATTTTGCAGTTAGTTAAATCTGGATTAACAGAGTTTACAGTATTCCTTTTTTTAAATCATTGTAACTTTTAAAAAAAAAGTACGATATGCTTTAGAATTGTCTTCATGCTACTTTCTTTTAGCATGAAATTCCAGTTCGATATTTTTGTCAATTTGGAGCCCCTGGAGAGGCTTCTAAAAAAGAATCTACTTCTTTATAATGAGAGTAATTTGATTTACATAACAGAGTTATTTGATTATTTATTTCCCAGTAATCTTGAGCCTGTATTCAGTGATGCAGCAGAGGATCCCAGAAACCACGTGGCTTTGGGGCCCCCAAAAGCTCTAAAATAGTTAAATGTGGTTTCTATTCGGTGTGGTTCGAGGGCCGCAGGGGTTCCATGCGGCCCTCGATGTCTTTTTTTTGCAGCCCATGAAGCTTTCTGGAAAAATAATTTGTAACATCAAATTAGATGCTCTTATTTACGGAAAGGAAGTTTTTGTGAAAATCCATGTCATTTCAACTTTTCATTTGAGAATAAATTTGATTTTCCTTGGTTTCCATGAAATTTAGTGAGTCCACATCAGGCCTGGACTGCCTAGGTTGGATGGTCGGCGATTGCTGAGGGGCCCCGGAGAGGCTTTTAAAAAAGCATCTACTCCTTTATAATTAGAGTAATTTCATTTATGTAACAGAGTTATTTGATTATTTATTTCTCAGTCTCTTGCGCCTGTATTCAGTGGTGCAGCAGAGGACCCCAGAAACCATGTGGCTCTGAGGCCCCCCAAAAGCTCTAAAATAGTTAAATGTGGTTTGTAGACACCTAAGCCTATTTTTCAAATATTACATATTCTAATATTCCATTCCTTCAAAATTCCTCAGTAAGGGACTCCTTTTCAACCTCTAGCCGAGGGTCCCCAAAGGAGGCAGTCCAGGACAGGTCCACAAGTGTTCTATTATGCACCTCCCCTTATTTTTCAAGCCCCTTAACTCATCCATAGACTTACTTTGCTCAAAGATTAGAACCGCTTCTCAGATTCTTTTTTACCCCATCTCCCGAGACTCAACAACAAAGCTTGATCTAAACAACCCTTCTTAAAGAGTTGCAGCAGATAGACCTCGATTATCACAGAACATTTTGTGTGCTTTTACATTAATTTTTCCCTTCTTGTAATTTTAAAGTTTTCATTTAAATTTTTGTCATTTTGCCGCTTCATATTGTATGGTAGTTAGCACACCACTCTCCCTGGTTATGGGCTTGGGTTTGATTGTTAATTCGTCCGTCCCATCATAGATGGTAACAGTAAAGTTTTCCCACGCTAATTTTCAAATTTTATTGGAACATTTACAAACACTACAACCATCTTCAAAATGGTAACCGATAATTTAAATTACACAATACACATATACAGGCTTAGACTCTAGCCATTTACCAGGCGGCTAGCATCAGTGTCTTTTTATATAATAATTTTTAAAATTCAATCTTTAGAAACAACGCACACACTTATTTTATTTACTAGCCCGTGTTCTTTTAACGGCTCGCTCATTTATTCAAGCAGCAGGTGCGTTTATAATCTTTACTGTAATGTTCAAAATTATCCACTTTTTCTTGAATCGCAATTTAATTCTTGTTTCTGTTTTTTATAACTTGGTGGAAGTTAGAAAATAGCTTTTAAACAATGCGCTTAATCTCCCAAAACCCTAAAATAACTTGATTAAGAATCTGATAACATTGCGGACCACCACTAGACCAGTGTATTCAAATGCAGCCGGCAAACATTTGTAAGTTGGAAACTGTTGAACTAAAATCTGTAATTTGTCCTTCAGCAGTTGCAGTGCTGGTTATAATAGCACTGAAAGTGTGTTTTTGTAGGTCAAACTTATAAGACTACTGATTCTTTAAAAAGTTCTTAGTGTAAACTGTTCACAAACACTTCGATAACACTTTGGTGTGGTATAAAAATAACAGTTTTAGTAACCTACAACAAACACATTTTGGTCAATGAACTTCTACATGAATTACAAAACTGGAAAACGAATTTAATCAGCATGTTTATAAAATATTTTTGCACATTACAGTAAACAATTTTTAAAACTTCAGTGTTTGAGATATAAAGGGTTAAATATATCCTAAATCATTCTAGATAGGAGCGAAGGGAGGCGAATGGTATTTTACCAGAATGGTTATTCGGACCAACAGTGCCATTAGGCCATAAGCTATTCAGCTCGTTCTACAAAGAACATTTAAAATTTTAAACAAACGATGTGCTAATGATTTATTCAAAATTGTATGTATAAAAACCACACATTTCATGCAAAACATCAGTTTTTAAAATTTGTGTTAAAGCTTTTTAACTTAATTTTTTAAATCAGTTTTAATTTTTGCCTTTAACTTAGAAACATTTCAGTGCTGCTTGGTTCATAATAAAAATATGTTTTATAGTTTTTCTCAGAATCATGTTTTTATTTTACACAAAATATTGTAAATAGAAAAACGGATCAACAGTCTGAATAGTGCGGGGGCTAATGGCACCGTCAGTCCGAATAGCAATGGCCATTTTTTATAGTAGGTCCAGACTACCGAGATAAGCATTCATCCCATTTTATATTTCTAGTGCAGATTTTTAACATCTGTCATGACAACAGCCACTGTATATACTGACATTCATAATTGACTTTCAAATCCCAAAATAAAAGTCTAATTTTCCTTAATTTAAAATACCTCTTATGGCTGCTTATACAAGGTTTAAACACACTGAAAAAGCATTATATATACGATATAAAAAAATCAAACAATAAACAGATACAATAACAATGATTTATCAAAATAAAACTTGATTTCTTAAGTAACACAGAACTTTATTGGGCCGAACTTGATGGAGATCTTTTTTGAATCTTATTTAGGGCTAAATCAGTCCATTTTTGTTCCTGCTCACGCAACGTTTCTTGCGGATTCCCATTGTCAGGCTCAGGATCAGGCAATTCTGCAGCTGGGACAGCTATATGTTCATCTGGCAATTTCTCTTCATGCCATGCAGAATCCACGATATCTATAAGTCTTCCTACTCTGCTTACATTGCTATCCAATCTGAAAGAAAAAATAAGATTGAAGAAAAAAAATTAAATACAAACTACATGTCAGTTTAATGATACAAATAACATGAAGTTCTATAGAAAAAATAGCAAAAATAATACGAGTCAATTTTACTAAGCAAAAGAACAGCATTCTTAAGTTAATCAATCAGAAAAAAAAAATGAAAATGTGCACAGTTAATAATATTTTAGGAAAAACGAAAAGGTAGTAAAAAAGTTAAATTGGATAGCTAATAATTTTTGTTTCTTAAACCTTTAACGCGCGGTGTCCTCGCCGTGAGGACACCAAACTCTGAAATTTTGACTGTTGCCAGTCACGAAGAATAGATTTGATTTCTATAAAAATAGTTGCGGGTGACAGAGCTCCATGAGAATTCTTTACTTTTTAGCATGCCATTTTCCATAAAAAAAATTTGTCACGATTATTTTTAACAGCACTGACATCTGCTGAAAAAATGGAAGAATGCAGAACAGCTGGATAGATTGCCCAATGCTGAAAAAAGGACAGCCGTTGCCATTGCTCGACTTAACTACCAGCAAGATGGTGGACGATGGAAACGTTCATCGCATGCCACAGATCTAGAGACCCTTTTTCTTAAAAGTCTAAAGACTCTTTCTTAAAGATCTAGAGACCCACGCGATGAACGTTTCGATTGTCCGCCATCTTGCTGGTGGTTAAGTCGAGCAATGGCAACGGCTGCCCTTTTTTTCAGCATTGGGAAAGGGTTGTGCCTCAAAGGGTTAAGAAGCTAACAAAAACACTTACAAAATTTTTGATAAAGTATTAAAAAAAGTTATTCAAAATCAAATTTTATCAATAGTGACTTGTAAAAAATTAGCATATAAAGTTAAAAGTTTAAAAAAAAAATAGAAGTTGCATTTCTATCATGAGTGGGAAACTGAAAAAAAAAAAAAAAAAAAATCACGAAAATAGCCATTTTCATAAATTCTTACGGAGATATCTTGATACACCCCCTTCAAACATATTTCATATCTTTATTTAAATTAAAAAAAAAACTTTCATTAATTCTTAATATTTCACTTATTATTTAAACTACCCATCATTATATTCCGTTTTTGAAACCACTGTAAAAGTATTCAGGAACACGGTCGCCGGCAGAATATTTTCTAGGGGGGGGTGGGGCAAAGACTACTTTAATGCATGGTTACCATGTTGGAAAGAGCAAACAAAGCAAGAGAAAACACTGCATACAAAAATCCAGGGGGGCCATTGCCCCCCTTTGCCCTATGCTGCCAGCACCCATGCTCAGGAATGACCAATGTTCCCAATTGGGAAAAGCACAGTGAAAATTGTATACAATCCCCCCCCCCCACATTTAAATGACTAATATCCTTTAAATAATGCAATTACAAGACGTATGTGATTAAGGCATACCTGCGCGAGGGGTATCTGCCTAAGATGAGGGATGCCTGGGTAGGAGGACTTCCTAAGGGGTTCTAACGCGTATTCACGTTACATCTGGAGAAAACCTACAAAAACTCCAGACCGTTAGATCGACAACTGCGAGATGGGACCTGACCCTGGGACCTTCACACTTCGGCCGTCTACCATTTTCAGTGATATAACCACTGTGCCATGGTGAGGCCAATTTTTTTTTTTTTTTTTTTTTTTTTTTTTGTAGACAATATATGCAAATAAAATAAAATATGCCTGAACCCCAATTTGGTTAGTAAAAGGTTAATGGATTTAAAAGCGCAGTTACAAAATAACATGAATTTTACATCTAACATGTTAATTAGGTTAAGAAACATTTTTGAGTGTTATTTTTTAATTCTGAACAAAAAAGATTTTTTATTTCATAGTACATCACATGATAATTTGATATAGAAAAAAAAATACCTGGAAACACTGTTCATTGTTACGAAGATCCAAATTTTTATCTCCTTCACACCTGGAAGAGCTGTAAATAAACAAATATTCAGCTTTAACTTTTCTGGACAGGAAAATTTTTTTGCCTGTAAGAAGGCAAAATTCATACAACAAAATATAATAAATTATTCTTTCTCACCCATTAAGCAGAGTTTATGAGTATGGTGGAGAAAGTTTGTGTTGCATAAAATCGCTAGGCAGAAGATCAAAAGAGGGTGCATGTATGTGTGTATGGGTGGGTGGGGGGGACGGACAATGGCACAACTGCTGTATCTGTCCTACTTTGGCATGCCAACTCGCGGTTTGCAGTAGATTATTTCGATCGGAAGTTATAAGACTGTATGAACATACGTTAAATGAAAATTTAAAGTTAAACATGTTACATATTTTTATCCAAGTTTAATTATAACAATAGAGAAATCTGTCAGAAAAGATCCTCGCCCGGCTTGGTAACTGCTTCTGAATTTTTGAATGGCTTTTATACATTTTTTTAACATTATTATTTTATTAATTTTTTTCTGAAACTGCGATATGTAATCGTGCAGGTATACTTAAAGCTTTGATTTAATAGAATTTCAGTTAA
This sequence comes from Cheiracanthium punctorium, assembly GCA_038373885.1. Classification (NCBI taxonomy): domain Eukaryota; kingdom Metazoa; phylum Arthropoda; class Arachnida; order Araneae; family Cheiracanthiidae; genus Cheiracanthium; species Cheiracanthium punctorium. The sequence goes on from JAWZYV010014310.1 coordinate 113,367, forward strand.
TATTAACGTCATAATGGATGTTAAAACATGGTAGGACCTTTACACCTCCCACCGCCGAAGACTTCCAAAAATCAGTAGAGTTCGCAGTAGGTATCCCATAATCTGGAATGAAGCCGGTCCTGAGCATTCCGGATTTCAGGTCCACTACTGTACTCCAAAATTTGGAGGGTAGCCAGTTCTCTGTACTATAAATCTCTCACTCTCTCTCTCTCTTTTTTTTTTTTTTTTTTGTATAAACCATTGAATTTATTACAAACTAAATTTTAAGATTAGAGCTAGTACTAGATTAAAGTTCAGAACAATGATTAGCATGAATGAAAATAATAAAACTGGAATGGAAATAATTTATTATTTTTAATGTACTCTTCAGAATGTGAAACTTATCTCAGATGGAGCATGTTGATGGCATTTCACTGAAAAATTTCAAATGAAAAAAAAAAAAAAAAAAAAAAAAAATTAATTTTTGGCACAGTTGAGAACTAGAATTATGGTCTTACAGAAATCCAACTATATAGTTATGCTGATCCCTGTTTCATTCTATGACAATTCTGGGCAACCAGCTCCCAGATTAAGCTTTTACTGTCATCAAGGACGTACCCAGGGGAGTGGAGGTCCTGGGGGTTTCAAACAGCCCCTGAAATTTCAGTTTTTTTAAACAAAATAATAAATGACATCTTTTTGGAGAAAATTCTACGTTTTTCACCGTTTGGACCCCTTACGAAGTTTTTGGACCCTCCCCAAAAATTTTTTTCTGGGTACATTCCTGATGTGCATCCCTAGATATTTCAAATATTCATTTATTTTTTACCAGAGCATATAAAATAGTATTTATAAAGTTTTATTAAATTTTAGAACAGTAAAACAAATTACAGATTTACCCTCTTGTCAGTTGAAAGGGTATAAAGGAAATATTTCTTAAATTACATATTAATGAAAATATGATAAATACAAATTTTTCAACATACTTCAGAAAATATGTCATATGTATTATTATATCATCGTTTATATTATTTAAAAACACACAATGAAATATTGAGTATTTACTTTAGTTTCTTTCCCTCATGTGCTTTATGAAGTTTTCTGGAAATATCTGTTCATCTATGGCTTCCCCCCCCCTCCCACTTCCTGTAGATTTGAGTCTCCATTGTTAGCTGGCAAACTACGTATAATTTTTGGAATTTAAGTAAAAAAATTCTGCTATACTTCTACTCAACGGGCACTTTCTTGGGGCCATAATCGAACCTACCCACTCAACAGAGCACCACACAAGTAAAAAACACTGGCGTCTGGACCCTGTGTATTGTGGGAAAAGGGCCAGCTTGTGCCCCTCCTTGAAATTTTATCGTTAGTAGAAAGTAATATTTTTATATACACAATAGTTTAAAAATACCACAGGTGGTCATCAAAGCAGATAACACTTGGGGATACATACTTCACAGGGTACAACGGAAACGAGCTGAGGTTATAGGGGGAAATTTTTACTATCCCGGGAAAGGGATATAGCCTAGGTGTGTATTTTTCTGGTGTGTAGGCGTGTCGAAAGTCACCTCATGTTAGTAATTAAAGGCACTTTTAATGATTTGCTTTTTTCTTTTTTTTACGTTCTCAATGTAAAAGGATCTAGAAATTGTTTAAATGATCCATTTTTACAAACTGCAATACATAGGCCGTAGTAGCCCAGTGGTTAAGGCGTTGGACACGTAACTGGAAGGTTGTGGGTTCGATACCGGCATACCACTAAAGACCACCGTGTACATGCAGTATACGTGCACGTTAAATCCGTAGTTCCGAAAGTCCTCTCGGCGGTCGCTAGCAGTTTCCGAGGGGTGCCAATATTCAGAAGTCCCCCCACCTTCTGAAGAGGTTCCAAATTGTGGCGGGAAATTCCGGAAAGGACGTACATGTAGCTCTAAGTGACACATTCAGTGACACGAGCTGTCCTCTCCTGGCAAACAAACTGCAATACATATATATATCAATTGAAAAAATTTCTGAATACATGGCTATTTTACATCACTATGTATGTGTACGAAGATGTGCTTCCAAGCTTGTTTTACGAGAGAACTTTTTCCTACAAATATCACAGACAAGAGGTTTCTCTCCTGTATGGATGCGAAGGTGGCTTCTCCAGGCAGATCTGTCGGAGAATCTTTTATTACAAGTGTCACATACATAAGGTTTCTCCCCCGTATGGACGCGACGATGGGTCTTCATGGATGACTGATTAGAGAAAGCTTTCTTACACATATCACATTCATAAGGTTTCTCCCCTGTATGAACACGAACATGTTTCTTCAAGGCTGTTATTTCAGCAAAAGCTTTCTTACACACATCACATTCATAAAGGTTTCGCTCCGGTATGGGTCCGAATATGCCATCTCAAGTGTGACTGATCAGAGAAAGCCTTCTTGCACACATCACACCCAAAAGGTTTTTCTCGTGTATGAGTACGAAGATGTCTCTTCATGTTTCCTAACTGAGAGAATTCTTTCTTACAAATGTCACAGGCATACACACATTTCAGATCTGCATGTATGCGAAGATGTAGAGACATGTGATTTTCACAGGAGAATCTTTCTTCACAAAAAGCACATTTATAAGATTTTTCAGGTATAGAAGCACAAATATGTCTCTCGAGATTTTTCTGTGAAGGAAAAAACTTCTTGCACACATCACACTCAAAAGACATGCTGCCTGTAAGAGTACAAGAACTGCCTTCGGAGTTATAAAGTGCAATTTGAGTTGCCTATGGGCAACTCAAATTGCACTTTATTTCTTAATAATTCAAATGTTTGCTTACCTTTTTCAGATTGTAAGCACTCGATTACACTGGGACGACTAGCCAATTAGAACTGCTTGATTCACTTTTAATCACTTTAATCCACAGGTAACCGCTTCACCTCGGGGCTCGCACGACCAAACAATGTTATCACCGATTAAAATAAAATTCGACACAAGACACAGCGGACTGTAAACACAATTTTCACTTTATTGGGAATTGGAGAGCGACCATTTCGCCTCCCACGTTCCCCATGGCACATACACAACACACTGGCGTTTTCACTAAACCACTTCATTAGAGGTGGCGCAGCAGTAGCGCATGCAAGCGCTAACAGATGCCCTGCCTACAAGAGTAGAAGAACTGCATTTGGAGTTAGAAGGCTGTGAAACTGTCTTGAGAAGCATCAGTTATGCAGATTTTTACATCCATCCGAAGAGAGCAGCAAGAAGTGATATGCAAAATTCTTTTCTGAAAGAGAATGTAACACTATTTTTTCTATATATTAAAGAGTTCAATAAGGATTACAGAATTCCAGTAGTCTTATTTTTGTTGAGATGATGACAAAAGTAATTATAAATCTTGTGATCAAGTCTGCATTTCGAATTAGGACGCCTGCAGAAATGTACCATGTCAAAATTATTACATGACGAAGCATAATTTGAGAGAAAAGAAGATTATTAACCCTTTAAGGCACAGTGTTCCTGCTCTGGGAACACCAAACTCTAACGTTTTGACTGTTGTCAGTCACTAAGAATAGATTGGATTTCTATAAAATAGTTGCCCAGTTGGGTAGATTGCCCAATGCTGAAAAAGGGGCAGCCGTTGCCATCGCTCGACTTAACTACCAGCAAGATGGCGGACGATTGAAACATTCATCGCGTGCCAAGATCTAGAGACACTTTTTTCTGATGGCTGGCTGTGCCGCACAGCCAGCTGTCTCAAAGGGTTAAACTGTTATACAAGTACATGACTTAAATATCAAGCAAAGTAAATTGTTAATGCAAAATGTATTTTATGATCTAAAAATAGTATTTATTTCAATTTTCCTAAACTTTACAACTGTCTATTTTCTCTAGTAGGACCGGTACTTACAATTGCAACATTTCCAAAGTTAAAACGACATATTTTAATTGGTGTAAGCATGTTGAGCAAATAATTTTATTTTAAGTTAAGAAAAATTCAAGACCTCATTTAGATTAAAATTCATTTTTAATAATTTTCAAGAAAACATTTTGTCACAAACAATAAGTTACATCAAAAGGAAACACAAATATTGAAATCATTTTTACACTGGAATTTGTTAAACAAAATATTAATGTACAATTAAAACGGACATGGTAAACTGACTTAATAAATAAAAAATTAAAATACCAAAAATTTGATAAAAAGCACAAGAAGCAACAATGTCACATTTATTAAGAGATTTGTAGAAGATTTAAAACATTTAACAAAAACAAAACTATAATAGAACCTTGATTGTCTCAAGCAATTAGGACTGACTACTAGAGAAAAAGCGAATGTAATGCTTTTAATTGAACTTTAATTTCTCAATAACTTTCATTAAAACGTTAGTCAATAATATTCGTTCCAATTAATGCATATGTTAGTAAAATAGTTTTTACGAGCAAATTTTATTTACTCTATAATTTGAAAAAATCATCAAAAATAAATACACCGTAAAATCCAGATTATAAGCCTCCCGACGCCCTCTCCATTTGTTTGGAAAGAGGAGAAAACATGCTCCCGGCAACAACTACTGCTATGAATTGTGACATCCCCACAAATGGCAGCTGTGACGTAATCGTCCGGGGATGGAGGAGGGGTGACAATTATAAGACCCTCCCCGTAATTTGTTTTTGAATTTGCAGAAGAGGGCCTTATTATCGGCATTTACGGTAATTAATTTTTACTGCAAAATGATAAAAAGGAGACGAAACTCCTTTTCAGGGATGCAGCCAAAGGGTGTTTGGAAAGATTTTGCTCCCCTCATCAAGTTTGGGACAAAATGATAACAATCAAGCATTTTTGTGAGACAGTTTGAATTTTAACCTTATTCTATTTCTATTAAGTATGTCTTTTCCACTTTTTCTTGCAACATTCTTTATATGATTTTCTTGGTATGGTATGGTGGCATTCTTTATATGGAACCCTGAGCATAGGCGTAGAGTTATATGGGCCCGTGGGGCTCGAGCCCCCCCCAATAAATTGTGAATAGGGGGCTGAGCCCACCCAATAATTTACCACTAAATACAGAAAACTAATTTATACTAACGTAAAAAAAAAGTACTCACGCCATTTACAAACGTTTAAAAAAAATGTTTACTTGTACTTTTAAACATTTTCTCCTTTTGATTTCAATCATGATTTAGTATTCATTGTGACGCCACTTAACACATAATGTTACTATAAGCTGCCCTCTCCAGGCTCTGGTTAATTAAAATCAGATTATGCAATGTGAAATATGAAATGAAGAAACGTTCAGATGTGTCTAAAATGCACTATCTCATCGAAAATGATTTTTTTTTTTTTTTTCTGAATGAAATTTTTCATGGGGGGGTTACGCCTTCTGCAACTCACATATATTTATACGGGTGTATGATAAGGGAGTGAAGAATGTATACATTTTGTATGGCAAAAAATTCCTCATGGGGGGTGGTTATGACCCTCCTAACCCCCCCCCCCTTGGCTACGCCACTGACGTGAATATATGTGGTTGTGGGGCCCGCCCCCCCCCCAATAATTTTGAAAACTTTACGCTTCTGACCCTGAGGACAAATTACAACTATCTTTAAAGAACTTGCAAAACAAAAGTAATTACATAAGCAATACATTTTCATTGCCATTAAAAGCTGAATTAAAAAGTGTAACAAGCTATTCTTAACATATTAAATTATACACAAGGTACTATGCTAGAATTATATGGCATGTATTTATAACTAATGCTTTTCTTAATGTGTATTGTTTAACCTGAAAAGAAACTGAATTAAAAAATATAGCTTCACTTAACCTTAAACAGGCCGAATTCAGATCCAGGCATTATTTTAAATTAATTTTTTGTATATTTTGTCATCTAATGCATTAGTTAAAAGGGTATTGGCCATTCAAATGGGGGGGGGGGGGATAATGTATACAAATTTCACTGTGTTCCTAACTGAAGGCATAGGTCATTTCTGACTATAATTTTACATTGATTTCAAAAACAGAATACAGTGATGGCTAGTTCGAATAATTAATATTAATGAGGTATTAAGATTTAATAAAAGAACTAGTTTTAAATTTGAGTAAAGATATGAATTAAGAATGAAGGGGGGGGGCAGTATATCAAGGTAGCTCAGTAAAAATTTAAGAAAATGGCCACTTTTATGGTTTTTTGTTCAGTTTCCCACTCATGATAGAAATTCAAATTGTATTTCCAAAAATCAAGTCATCTTTTTTCTATATCTGCTAATATTTCAAGTCCTTAAAAGAAAAAAGAAAAAAAAAAAGCTTAAGCACGTCTCATGTAGTGTCCATATACAAATTTGGAGGCGATCTTCTCATCCTTTTCAGCTGTAGACTACTGTTTACAGGGGAAGTTTAATTATAAGCACTGTGCAGTATCCTTTGTAAGATATGTGCATTCAGTATATGCAATTTCTCTCATGGTAATCCCAGAAATAATGTAATTTTACGCTCGTTCCCAATGGAGTTTATCATATTTTTAATTTGCTCCGGAAATCCGATAGTTAACAAAAAACTCTGATTATTCTGTCTTCAAAATTTATTTATAGAGGCAGGGAAAAATTTCCAATCTTCATCCTTTTTGTAAATGACAATTTTTTACTGAACATTCCTTTATATAAGTTTCCAATATAGCTAATGATTAAAAATTAATCCTTATTTTACATATTTATTTTTTAATTGAATTTAGTTATTTAAATTCAATTTTGATTTTCTGCAAGTTTCAACTGATTTTTAAAGTTAAGACTACTTAAAAAATGTACAGTTTAAAATGTGTTTGTGAAATATTTATTAATGAAAATTATAAGCAGCCATGTTGTAACATGGTATTTTATTAGTTTAAAATAGTTGTTTTAGTTAGTACTATAGTACTGCAGGGATCGCACTGAAGTCTCTTAAAAGTGGATCTCAAAGGCCCATTGGCTTGAGAAATATGGGTTTTTGCATATGCCAAAACTCATTATGTGTGTATTTTTTGCATCACAGTCAGCAAAATTTGGGTAATTTACACAAAAATCTAAGTAAATGCAAACCCTGGTATTGTATATGATAATCATTCCAGTTACTACTGCAGTGTATGATTATCACTCCATACATAAAGTACTTGACTAATCTCTCTCTCTCTTTTTTTTCTTTCGTGTGTGTGTGTGTGTGTGTTGCATGTCGAAATTAAGAGTAAAAAAGTGAATATTTCCTGAAATTTGAAAAACTAATGTTTGAAATGATTTTTTAAAATTAATTTGCTTCCCCCTCCCCTTTTCCCCTTATGGTGCCATATAAATTTTTATACTGCGAAAGAATGCTCGTATATTTTAGAGGCTAAACAGTTAAACAGATCTATTTTTGTTTTTTAACTTTAAGTTTAACTTTAAGTTAAAATACACATATATTGATTAAAGAAATTTAATGCATAACCTTAAAATTTCTGTTCCATACCTGTATAAAACTACAAAAGATAAAATTATAATTACATTATAAATATTTAAAAGTGATTTATTTTTTTATTTATCAATCGCGAAAAATAATTTAACTTCAAATAAAACAAAAAATGACTAATGTAAATTAATATTAAATGATTAAAACAGAAAATAAGGCATTAAACCTATGATTGGAAAAAACACACTCATCTATCATAAGTATCTCATCAAAAAAGATATCTTATTCTTAAATGAATAAATAAAGTATGCATTTCTTTGTGAAAATCATATACATACTGCGGATAGGAAAATACTCCTTTTAAAAAGATTACAGAGTATATTAGGCAAGTTGGAGTGTTTAGGCTGATTAATTTTATTTTTTACCAACTATGCACAAAACTCCAGAGCTCGGGATCTAACCCAGGACTGCCGCTTAACGTGCGGGTGCTCTACCACTGAGCTACTCGGAGACGATTTCCAGATGAAATTTCTCGCATTAGAACCGTTGGCATTTATCATGTTCTTCTGTAAACCACAGATAGAACAGATGAAACAATTAATTCACGACAGCTCAGTTACGCCACGGAAATTATATATATTTTTAGAAAGTGATTCTATCAACCTTTCAAGTATATTAGGCAAGTTGGAGTGTTTAGGCTGATTAATTTTTTTTTTTACCAATTTTTACCAACTATGCAAAACGGAGATTATGCGATTAGAGTATTTTTACTATGCGATTACAGAGTATTTTTCGCACATTACATTATTAGAACCATTGGCATTTATCATGTTTTTCTGCAAACCACAGATAGAACAGATGAAACAATTAATTCACGACAGCTCCGTTACGCCACGGAAATTATACATATTTTTAGAAAGTGATTCTATCAACCTTTGAAGTATATTAGGCAAGTTGGAGTGTTTAGGCTGATTAATTTTTTTTTTTTTTTTTAACCAATTTTTACCAACTATGCAAAACTGAGATTATGCGATTAGAGTATTTTTACTCTTCTGGAAAAATCTTAAATGGATCACTGGACATAATGTTACTTCTCTGTATGGGTTTTGGTATGTCGATTCAAGCTTTTTCTATGATAGAATTCTTTCTTACAAATATCACAAACATAAGGTTTCTTTCCTGTATGGATGTGAAGATGTTCTTTCAAGGCTGAGCTATCAGATAAAGCTTTCTTACACACATCACACAGATAAGGCTTATCCCCTGTATGGGAGAGGAGATGTGCGTTCAAATTTCTTTTATCAGAATATGAATTATTACAAACATTACACATGTAAGGTTTCTCCCCAGTATGGATGCGACGATGTCTACTCAAGTAAATTCTAACAGCGAATTTTTTTTCACAAAAATCACACCCGTAAGGTTTCTCCCCGGTATGAATAAGGAGATGTCGTCTCAAGTCTCCTCTATGAGCAAATGGTACTTTACAAGTTGCACACATGTGAGGTTTCTTCCCCGTATGTACGTGCTGATGTGAAATTAGGCTTTCTTTGTAAGAAAACCCTTTTTCACAAATGTGGCACACAAAAGGTTTCTCGCCTGTATGGCTGTAACGATGCTGATTCAATTGTCCTTTCCGAGAGAATGATTTCTCGCACAAATCACATGCGTAAGGTTTTTCCCCTGTATGAGTGCGGAGGTGACAACTTAAGGCTTCCGTATGAGCGAATGTTTTTCTGCAAATGTCGCATGCATGAGGTTTCTCCCCTATATGCATACGAAGATGCTTCATCAAGTTCGACTTACTAGAGAATGCTTTTTCACAAATATCGCATACATGTGATTTTATAGTTGAACAAAGATGTCGTTTCAAGTTTTCAGTATCAGTAAATGGTTCATTACATTTATTACACAGGTAAGATTTCTCCGGTGCATGAGCACTAAGATGCGCACTTAAGTTTTCTTTCTGAATGAATGCTTCGCAGGCATCAACTTTCTCATCAGCGTCGTGTGCACAACGATGTCTCAATAGCATTTCCTGGGTAGAAAATTTTGTTGTACAAACATCGCAGTCAAAAGATTTAATGCCTGCAAGAGCACAAGAACTGCCTTCAGAATCAGAATGCTGAGACAATGTTTTTTGAGACGCATCACTTGTGCAGATCTCTACATCCATGGAAAACAGCAATGAATATAGTAGATAGCTGGTGACACACAAAATTCTTTTCTAGAAGAGAAATCAGCACAGTTTATATTTTCTAATAATAATTTCAATAGCATAAAATTTCACCATAATTTTTTTAGTGAAATAATCAGCTAAAATTATTAAAAATATAGTGGTACTTAATGTTCATTATGTAAGATGTCATTTGTATGATACATACATGCATATGTGTTTTCATTCTTAAAAAAAAAAAAAAAAAAAAAAAATAAAAGTAACAACAGAAATTCAAAATTAAATCATGAGGTAATAGTTTTTAGATTACTAGATATAGAGATATTTTTCAAATACCAATATATATAAGACAACACTTTTTAAGGTAAACAGGAATCTAGAGATAATCTGATCGCAGAAAACACAATCATTAAGAATTTGTTTAATAAATATATAAAATTAGGTACAATGTTCAAACATAGCTCATTTGAAAAAGCATTCTCTGGAATTTCTAATGAAATAAGAAATATAATTTTATATTATCCTTGCAATAACACAAAATAAATAATTTAAAATTCAGATTCATTTTTTTTTTTTTTAAACAATAGCTCCCTTTTCTCAAATTAATTTAGTTGGTGTGCAAAATCTAGTAACAGTTTAGGTGCCTATGGTGAAAAAACAGTCAAGAAAGCTATTTCATATTATTAGACATAGTGTTTCTTTGCTGTATGGGCCAACATGAATAGTCATCAATAAAATTTACAGTGCAGAGAAATAGCAGTGGATCTACTGGGGGAGGGATGGTGGCTAAACATGCCTTAATCTGAATATACAAAAGATAAGTTTTTTTTTTAAATCAAAATCTCTACTGCTGACATCTTTGTTTTTTAATAAGTATACTAAACCCCTTCACACACGAAAAAAAGTGTCAGCAAATTAATGTATTTCAGACACAAAAGGAAAATTACACTGATTCTGTTCACCAAAGGAAATACTCCCACTCTCATGTAAAAAATGCCACTTTCAACCTCATTATGGATATTTCGAAACATTTTCAGAATTGCAGAATGGCCCTCAATTTAAAAAATAGCCTAATATTTTTCTATGACAGCACTAACATCTCCTTTACCAGAAGCCATATCAAATACTTAACTGTCGACCCACTCGCAGACCAGAATCTACTACAACGAAGTTTCTGAGCGAAACTGAAACTTCACCTAGAAAATCCTGCCGAACTGTGGTACTGTAATCTCAGCTTGCTGATTGAACGATACCCACTGGTTGCTTAACTTGGTGGCAATACAGAAAACTCATACATTGGTTAAGGTTACAACATTCGACAGTTTATAGCCAGGCTTGGTGCCTTTTTTTTTGCTGCAGAAAATTAGGGTGGGCTATACTAAGAGGTAGCCTTAAAATATCTTGAATTTTTCATCTCTGACAAGAGCAAAATATCTGTATTTTTATCTGTAAGATTTCCTGTGTTGAAACTTTCATTCCTTTATAGCATGTCTTTGAAAAAATAAATTTTTATTTTATGCTTTTCGGAGATCTACAGTAAAATTCTTGGTAAAATTGAGCGAGACAGCGCCCACCCCGTGTAAACAAGGCAGGAGTCACTGGAGCTTGGCAATTGCCAACCATTTTGCGCAATCAACAAAGCAAACTAAAAAATTTTAACAAATTAAAATTACAATAAATTACACTATCAAAAATCTTCATACAACGGTCCATATTTAATCTAAAAGAATTCAGTGGATTAAGCAACCTAGTTGCACAGCTACTGTAAACTGGGCAAACACTGGCCCATATTTAACTTAAAAAAACTTCGGTGAATTTAACAACCTAGCTAATATAAAACCTGCGTCATTAGAATAGCATATAAAAAACACTAACAAAATCATGAAAAAGTCAAATATCAATTTAAAATTCGCGTTAAAGAACGCAAAGATAAACCCTCTGACTGATCATCCTGCAATTTCTACGGGCAACTCAAATGTAACAAAATTTGCTCATCCCGCGGGCAGGTGTTTTTCTTCCTGTATTGAGGAGAGCATCCAGGGTTTTCACCATTTAACCAGTGAAATAAATTAGATACAGTTTTAGACATTTAATTTCGGTTTTGACCAACACATGTCGTTTGTTGTCCAATAAATTGAGGCATTTGAAGGTAATACTCGGTATGTAATGCTCTAACTTCACTTGTTTGCCGCCTTGTCTAATCAGAAATGGTTGGTAGAAGTCGTTCAGCAATTGACAGAGTGTATATTACGGATGATTTATGCGATTCTGAAAGATATTTTAGTTTTGATAGTGATAGTGATTTAGATTTTTTGGACTGCTCCTCAGACCAGGGCTGTAGCCATGGTGGGGGGGATATCAGGATATATCCCCCCCCCTTGAAAAATTTTCCTGGCTACGCGGCTGCCTAAGACGGCGATGAATCTGACCATGATTCAATAAACTTGCAAAGCGTTAGGCGGTGGTGCATTTTCTTATATTATGTAATAAACGGAAATTAACTGTAATTTAATTGAAATTTATTTTAAAAAGTTTTTTTTTATGTAATAACAGCTGAAATTGTTTTTCCTGAAGCTTAGTTTCTATGATAAAAATCTATATTAAAAATCTTTTCTAGAAAGAAAAAATGCACATTTCAATTCTCCAATGTATACAGATTTGAAATATGAAAAAAAAAAAAAAAATTACAGAATTTTTGAAGCGATTTTGGTCCACAAATTGAACGCTGAGAGGGTTAATTTAAAAAAAAGCACTTTAATTTTTAAATTCACCACCCAGAAATGCCCCTAATGCTCTTTCACCCACTCGAAAAACCATCACACTTTTTTTTATTTTATTTTATATTCACAATTCTCTTTCTTTCTATTCTTCTATTTTCCAACAAAGGCACAAACTTCCTTTCGAATACCACGAAAAAATTTAAAATTCCAAACATTTCTACCACCTACCGAACTCACAATAAATTACGTATCTACACATGCACGTGCATCTTTAGGGTTACCAGACAAAACTCCTGTTGCGGTTAAATTGCGTCATATATCGCCCGAGGAATGCACCAAATTCATCGAGCGACCAAAATATTTGTTCACTGGTCATATATAAACAAACAATGAGGCACTGTCTTCTCCATACTGTCCAAAAGCCTCTATTGTTTAAAAAAACTTTTTTTTTACTTAATTTTTTATTCTGCTTTTGAACAGAAAATATCTATGTTTAGTGTAAGAATAAAAAAAAAAGGAAGAACTTATATTACTCAACCTTATAACTAATAATACTCAACATTATAACGAAAATAATATGGTCCACTGCCCTTAGTAGCATGAGCTAATCCTGATTAATCCTCTCAAAATACTAAAAATGAATTAACAAAGAAATATAAATATCCATTTAAAATTTTGGTACTTACGTATTATTCCGGCCAAACTATTCTTCCGTCAAATGAGTTGCCAATCGTATTCAAAACCATCAATAATTTCATATGCCCGGCATTTCTCTGCTCGCAAATAAAAAATAAAAAAAATGCTCGTCTTGGCGAACCTCAGGGATAATACGTAAGTACCAAAATTTTTATAACATAAATAATGGAAAGCAGGAAAGTTAATAACGTGTTATAGTGCCTACTAGCAACATCAATTATGCTAAAAACAGGCGATTGTGCAAGGATTCATCTGTAGTAGTAAATCAGTGACGTAGCCAGAAATTTATCATGCGGGTGGGGGGGGTGGTATGACTACCGTAATTCACATATATGCATACGTGTGTGTGTGTGATAAGGGAGTGATGAATATACATTTTGTATGGGGAAAAAAATTCCTCTGGGGGGGGGTGTCTGACCCTATCCCCCCCTCCTTGGCTACTCCAATGCAGTAAATGTTATTCAGTACGTACTTTTAAATGTTTTACTTTGTAATTTACTTGAATTTCTCCTTTTAAAAATCAAATAGATTGTAAATAACATTAAGAATCACAGTTGACGGATACATTTCTCGAGTGAACATCATCACAAAATATCAATAAAGAACTTAACATTTACCTCCCAAAAGGTGAATTTCTAGTAGTCAGATTGTGTTTGTTTTCGTTTGAAAATGTTATAAAATTAAATTTATTGAGCCAATCATAGGTAAATTCAAAATTAAAACTGTGCTGTAAAAAAATACGACCTATTAACTTAGCATCATCATTTATGCCTAACACCAATGTTGTGCAGAGTAAAGTAAAGACGCTTGGATTTGAATCATTCAATAAATTAAAAACTTTGTCAAAGTATCTGGCAACAATCAGTTTGCGAATTGCCATTAAAGTAATCATGTGAAAATACATAAATTCTTAACAAAAACATTCAAAATGTTTTTGTTTTTTTCAAATTATAAAATGGATTAAACTCCAGAGAAGTAGAAGACAGTGGAAGAATTAAGAAGGCACAGGCGTAGCTAGCGTTTCAGCCCCTCCTATCTCTCATACTATTGCCAGATGCTTCCATAAAAAGTTTTCTTAGCAACAAAAACGACAAAGCTGTAAACAACCATGGACTAAGAGGCTTTAGGACGGTCATCGGGAAGCGGCAGACGGGCGAAACTGCGTCAGCCTCTGAAAGGAAAATATGCGACCCCCTTTTAATAATTAACGGCACGGGCGCCCTCTGACGACACACGGCGTAAGTATCTCCCGCGGGGTGCTTCCGTTGATATTTGTTTACGTTTCAGCTACTAGCAGACTACGCATGCGCCATAAATTAATGAGTACGACTCCCAGCGCTACCTTTTGGGCAAATTTCATTTAGTTCTTTCGCAATGCTTGGATGATTGTCCTGAACCCTCTTAGTCCGTGAAACAACAAAAAACGACAAAGCAACAAAAAGCTGTTATTGGTTTCGGCTAAATTTTCCTCGTAGTTTGAGTTTGTTATTGCAGTTTTGTTATGTAGTTATCTATTTGTGATTTTATTCCTTAGTCTTTAATGAAAAATGAATGTTTTCTATAATCAGAACAATTTGTTTCGTATTTGCAGGTAATTGAATCTTTTACTATTGACAGGTGGAATAAAATAAGGTTGGTTAAATTGATAAATACATTTTTCCACCATGAAATAAATAAATGTTTTATTATTTTTTTCTATGGAGATATATTTTAAGAGCAAGGCAAATATTTCTGAAGGGTTCCGAGATCTTTCAACAACAATAATGTATGCAAATTTTCTTATTTTTGCTCTAAATGTACTGCCTGTTAGAAGTGATACAGAAAAACTTATATACTGTATTGTTCCATATGGGTACAGCTTTAATATGGTTCTTTTGAAGACCAGATTCTTTTCTTTTTCTGACTTTTGTAATCTGATGGGTTTTAAGATCTTTCAACAATATTAATGTGTGGAAACCTTCTTATTTTTGCTCTAAATGTACTGCCTGTTAGAAGGGATCCAGAAAAACTTTCAGCTAGATAAAGAGTTTTTATTTTGGTGCATATTAGTGCAGAAACTTCAAAAGAACCAGATTATATATGTATATATATATATTATATATCAACATATATATATATATATATATATGTTGATTCCTAGTTTATGGTGCTTCTTAGCCAACAAGGCAATAAAAAGTTTAATGTGGTAACCTTGGCGACTTTTATTCGTTTTCTGTGACAAGATTGAAAGATGTGCCAAGAAGCATCGTAAAGTAGGAATTAACCACATACATATATTTATATACATTTGTTAAAATTTTTGATTATTTTTTAAAATAATCAGCGGTTTTTATAGTTGACCCTGAAATGTCATCAAAATACACAAAATTTATTACTGTTTCCAATTAGAAAACACAATTTTGTGTTTGTATGTTTTCAATTTTTGCAGTGCCCTTTTTCTTTTCTTTTTTTTTCTGGGCTACAAAAAATGGCATTTTGACAACAAAAAACAAGGTAAGATGTATGTCAAAGGTACACTCGAGTTAGTTTAAAATCATAAAAAATAAAAACAAATAATTCTTATCTAATGCCTTGATTGAAATTGCAAGAATTTTAGAGTTATGAAATCAAAATAATCCATTATGCTTACTGAATAAACCATCAATAATATTTCTTTATTGTTGTACCCTTACAAATTAACCACCTTGTCTGTATGCTGTACGGGCAGGCACGTATCCAGAAAAAAAATTTGGGGGAGGGGTGTCCCCCCCAATTCAAACGGTAAAAAAGCTGAATTTTTCAAAAAAAGACTATTATCATTTTAGTAACAAAAAGGAAAATTTCGGGGGTCGGGTGGGGGTTCCGGACCCCCCATTTAAATACGTCCGTGTGTATGGGCACAGCTTTTAAGCTTTTATCGATTTGCCCATATGCTGTACAGGCAATCTGATTTCTTTGTGGCTTTCACTGTTTTAGTTTATCTTTTTTATTTTTAATGTCAAATTAGTTGTGTAGATTGCAGCAGTTGTCTACAAAATGTTAGTTTGGGAAGTCTGTTCTGATTGGTCCAAAAGCATGGACTTTTTCATAGATTTTGCATTACTCAGCAAATTTTTATCTTTCAGTGTTTAACTTTTTGAATTTATTTTACACATCATTTGATAACTTCATCTATATGCAAGCACTGAAAACTGTGTTTATCATAAAATAATGAATGGTTGAAAACTTATGGAGCTAATATTTTGCGATTTGGAATCAAATTCCGAAATATATTTAAATGAGTCTGGAAATAGAGGAAGTTTTCTAGATGACTGTGACACTTAGTGAATACTTTTACATTGTATCACATTAAATCAGATCTTTGAAAAAATAGGGTAAGTAAATGTACTTGTAGTATTTGCAGTTAGAAATAATTGTGTAGTAATTGTATTTTTTTTTTAATATTGCACAACTGAAAATGTGTCCTTGTCAGACACTCATTAGAGAGAAAAAAATAGCTTCCAAGGAAAACATTATTTTAATTGGTGTAAAAAGTTGTTATAAATGCTTAAAATAATTAGAAATATTACTTTTAATAACATTTTTCTGACTTACAAATGCAAAATGAACAAAAATGTGCAATAAAAAATATGACAATTTTTGGATTGAATTTGTAGGGATAAAAAATGTAGTTAAACAAAGGAATACGAAAAATACTACCAACCAGGGTTTCTGCTACAGTTGCATTTTTAGCAAAACGCAAAAGACTATACAAAAGTGCAAAAATGAAACAAAACATTTTCGCTATTTTGCTGAAGCCTTTGTTTTGAATAATAATAAAAACATATTTTATTTGTTATTTTCTTTATTCTTGAAATTTTTCTATAGGAAATGGAAAGCTTATACCGATAAAGTATAGTATAAGCTTGATATAATGCAGTTTTATATAGTAAATAATATTTCTTGTAAAAGAATATAAATCACAAAAGACATTTAATTTACTATAAATTTCAACAATATTCAGTATTAATTCAGTATGTGTTATGTTGGGCTTGTACTGTCTTAAAATTAAACTTGTTTTCTCATTATTAATTTTCATTTCAATTTTTGAAAAATGTTTTTTTACTGCTGTGTATTACTTCTTTAAAGATATCATTCCTACATTTTGATATTTAATTTACAAATGTAAATGAAACACTATTAAGTCATCGAAAATGCTATGTGAGCTTGTATTTACAGACCTATTGGTATTTTAGCATGAAAATGTAGGCATGATATCTTAATTCTTTAAAGGTGTCGCACCTAAATTTAATTTTTAATATACAACTGTAAATGAAACACTATTAAGGCACCAAAAATGCTATGTGAACTTGTATTTACAGACCTATTGGTATTTAGCATGAAAATGTAGGCATGATATCTTAATTCTTTAAAGGTGTCATGCCTACATTTAATATTTAATATACAAATGTAAATGAAACACTATTAAGTCATCGAAAATGCTATGTGAGCTTGTATTTACAGACCTATTCGTATTTAGCATGAAAATGGAGGCATGATATCTTAATTCTTTAAAGGTGTCGCACCTACATTTAATATTTAATATACAACTGTAAATGAAACACTATTAAGGCATTGAAAATGCTATGTGAACTTGTATTTACAGGTGTTTTAGCATTTTGCTAAAGCTTTTTTTCTGATTTTAGCTTTTATGCTACAGAACTTTTGAACTCGGCTCAAACCCTGCTACCAACTGAATACTAATTTATTCAGAACTGTAAATAAACATCATCAGTATGAATGTATACATCCATGTTTAATTTTAAAAAAGCAGTTGAATAATAGAATTTAATTTAAAGTAACTTGCATTTCTTTAATTTAAATTGGGGGTACAGTAAAAATTACACAAAACTATCATCTTTTGCTTTCTCTATGTTCTTGTAAATAAATAAATAAAATAAAAGTGGCCAGTTATAAAAATAAACTGTAATAGTCCTGATCTTAATTACTATGACATGTTATTAAAATTACCTGATTATAGTTAATGTATCTAAACAAAATAAAGCTTTCAAAACTGAAAAAAAAAGTTAGTTACCATTGATGCATAAATTTCTTCCCAGTTTTTAACCCTGCTCTAGAAATAGGAGTGATAGTAAGGTGTTGCAGTAATTCATACCATTTTTTTTTTTTTTTTTTCCGAGCATGCTTAATGTGCTGCTTGGGTAGGCTACAGATTTGCATGTCTTAAGTTTGCTAACCTCAGTTGGTAGCTGTTAGTTCCCAGATGTTGAAATACTTAGAATTGTGTTGAATTTTAGTTTTCAGTTTTAATTTCTTTGGGTTTTAATTAATGTTGTGTTGTGCTGTTTTATTTTTTTAATCTTGTGAAGCAGTAACATTTTTATAGATATATACCAGTTTTTCCAGATACCAGGAGAAGTTATTATATTTCTGACATAAATGTTGGGAATAATATACAGGGTGTCCCAAAAAGTAGTAATGGGCTTTAATTCCTTATCTATTAGAGATAAGTGGGCAATGTAAATTGAAATATTGTTCAAACTAAGGTTGTGAAAAAGACTACAAAAACTCTCTTCTCGGTAATTTTTAAAAAATTACATTTTTTTAAATTTGTAGGTATACGATCCCAGTACAAAAAAAAAAAAAAAAAAAAATCCCAGTTAGTAAAAAAAATGTGCCCATGAAAATTGTGGGATGGGCAAATTTGTTACATTTGAGTTGTTTGTGGAAATTGCTGGATGAGCAGCCATAGGGTTAATTCAGTTTAAAAAATACATAAGTAGCTTATAAATACATGCCGTATAATTCTAACATAGTAGGCAAAACTGAGGGCTAATAGGACACTTTTTTAATTTAAGCTGTATTTCAGTGAATTATACAGATATTAAAAAATATATATATATAATAAATTAAAGTGTGTACTTTTGATTACTAAATAATGCTTATTGAGTCTGAAAAGACCTATTAAAAAAATTCTATTGCTGAAATTATATCATTGTTCCATTAGCCCCCATGTATGTGGAGGCTAATGGGACATGATACAGGGCTAGTTCATAAAATATTTTTTGCAGTGACAATTTACTTTGTTTGATAATTAAGTCATGTGCTTTGTGATAGTCTTCTTTTCTCTCAAATTATAGTTTATCATGTCGACAGGACACATTACTGCTGGCTTCCTAATTACAGATACAGACTTGGCCACCAGATATATAATTACTTTTGTCATCATCTCAATAAAAGACTACTGAAATTTTATATTACTGTAATCCTTATTGAACTCTTTAATATTTAGAAAAAATAAATAGTATTTCATTCTCTTTCAGAAAAGAACTGTGTATATCACTACTTGCTGCTCACGATGGATGTAAAAATCTGCACAAGTGAAGCTTCTCAAAAGACAGTTTCACAGCCTTCTAACTCCGAAAGCAGTTCTTGTACTCTAGCAGGCAGGGCATCGTTTGGGTGCGATGTGTGCAAGAAGTTTTTTCCCTCGCAGCAAAATCTCGAGAGACATATTTGCGTTCCTGTACCTGAAAAAACTTACGTATGTGTTTCTTGTGAAGAAAGATTCTCCTGTGCCAGTGACATGACTCTACATCTTCGCACGCATGCAGATCTGAAATGTGATATTTGTAAGAAAGACTTCTCCAAGTTAGGAAACTTGAAGAGGCATCTTCAAACCCATACAGGGGAAAAACCTTACGTCTGCGATGCGTGTAAGAAAGCTTTCTGTGATCGGTCATCCTTGAGAAGGCATGCGCGCATCCATACAGGAGCGAAACCCCACGAATGTGATGTGTGTAAGAAAGCTTTTGCTGAAAAGACGACCTTGAAGAAACATCTTCGCCTCCACACGGGGGAGAGACCTCATAAATGTGATGTGTGTGAGAAAGCCTTCTTCGAAAAATCGACCATGAAAGCCCATCGTCTCATCCATACGGGGGAGAAACCTTATGTGTGTGACATTTGTAATAAAAGATTCTCCGATAGATCTACCTGGAGAAGCCATCTTCGCATCCATACAGGAGAGAAACCTTATGCCTGTGATATTTGTAAAAATGCATTCTCACATAAACATAACTTGAGAGCACATCTTCGCAAACATGGAAGACAGTGATGTAATGCACCCAGGTATTTATTTATGAAGGAAAATACGCAAGATAATTACTTTTGTGGGTACAGTATGGAACCTCTTATCCGGAAAACCAGTTATCCAGAATCATTTTTCAAGCAATGAAATTCCTATTTTTTTCCAAAAGAAAAGCAAAAAAAATGAGGTTTTTTTTTTATTTCTGATGTTTTTGTTTTTTTTATTTTGAGTTCTACAGCTACTTATAAAGTAAGCAATCTGGTGAGGTATTTTATTTATTTTTCTAGTGTGTGATTAAGTTTTCAAGAAGTTATCATATATTTACTAATTCCTCGCTAAATGATTATTATTTATCTTGATCATATTAGAGTTTTTTTTATATTATTTTTCTAGTGTATTAACAATTAAGGTTACTCTATATTTTTGATTAGCATTAAACATTAATGCTACCATTCAAATCAGTAGATGTCATGTTAATCCCCCAACCAGTTATCCAGAATACACCCGGTCCCAAGCATTCTGGATAACAGGTTCTGTACTGTTGCTTAGTATTTTTAACCCCCTGACTGCTCAATTTGTGGACCAAAATCACTTCAAAAATTGTGTTTTTTTTTTTTTTTTTTTTTTTTTTTTTCATATTTCAAATCTAATACATTGGAGAAATGAAATGTGCATTTTTTCTTTCTAGAAAAGATTTTTATCACTAGAAACTAAGCTTCAGAAAAACCATTTTCAAATGTTATTACATAAAAAAAAAAAATTTTAAATAAATTTCAATTGAATTACAGTTAATGTCCGTTTATTACATTATATAAGAAAATGTACCACCGCCTAACACATTGCGGGTTTATTGAATCATGATCAGATTCATCGCCGTTTGAGGAGCAGTCCTAAAAATTTAAATCACTATCAAAACTAAAATCTCTTTCAGAATCTCATAAATCATCTGGAATATATACTCTATCAATTGCTGAACAATTTCTAGCAGCCATTTCTGATTAGACAAGGCAGCAAACAAGTGAAGTTAGAGTGTTACATACCGAGTACTACCTTCAAATACCGCAATTTAGTGGACGACTAATGACATCTGTTGGTCAAAACCTAAATTAAACATCTAAAACTGTATCTAATTTATTTCACTGGTTAAACGGTGAAAGCGTGGGATACTCTCCTCAATAAAGGAAGCAAAACACCTGCCCGCAAAAATCGCGGAATGAGCAAATTTTGCTATGTTTGAATTGCCCGTGGAAATTGCGGGATGAGCAGCTATAGGGTTAATGAATCATTCTCTCAAAAAGAAAGTTTCAATGCACATCCTCCCACCCATACCTTGGAGAAACGTTTGAGATGTTTATAATAAAGCATTTTCTTGAAAAAAAAAAAAGTTTGAATCGCATCATTTCACATATTTTAATCAAATGAAAAGAAGTTTTTAGATGTGGAATTTATTTTACGAGGGATTATATGAAAATTAAAATCAAAATTTTATTTTTATATGATCTCTAGTTTCCTGCCATCTATTAGGGGGACTGAAAAGTAATGACAATTTTTTTTTTTTACTTTAAATTCAAACAAGCAAAATTTCAGAAGATTTTAATGACAAACAAGCTGTCTAAACTTACAATTCGTATTTGTTACATTTTAAAGCTAGAATTTCATAATTTTTTTTTTCTTGAAAGAAGGCCACCTTTCCCCTCTTTTCACATCTATTCTTCTTGGAGGATGATATTCAAAATATCCTGACATTGACTTTTATGTATTCATATGTGTTGCCTTTTGAAGCAAGAATTTTATGGATCTCTCTCTGTTTCGTTTTTTTTCTTCCGATCACTCAGGATATGTGTAATACATATGAAATATCATCAGAAGTATGGAAAGGATGTTGTTGTGGCTTTCCTGCGGTGGAACAAGACTTTGCGGACACTGTTTGCTGGGCAGGACTGGCCGAATGGTGTAGTATCATCATCGGTTTGAGCAGCGCAGTATTTGAGCATCGAGGTCTCGCGGTATGAGGACCGTTGCTGCAGTCCGTAGTTCGCAGGGGTAGCCCTTATTCTTAGAGCATTTCTAAGGCTGTCGAGACAATGGCTAGAACGATGCTCGGTTACATTATTTTACTCTAGACATTTCTTACAAATAATCCAGACAAGAGAGGCCACGCAATCCTCCTGTCTTTGAGATGCGTGAAGTTTATCACTGTGTAGAGGTCTTGTCACGTGTCCTTGCTGTAAAGAAGTTATTTGCTTATGGTATATTTTTAATTATTAAGTTGCGTTGTGACACATGAAAATCCAGGTTCGATACACTTAGTTGCAATATAATAAAAAGACATTAAATACTTAAAACTATTTTATTAAAGAGATACTATTGAAACATAAACTTATTACAATGGATGCCCAGCAAAATAAAAATACATCCTATTTAGACAGTGCAATTAAAATGGAATGACTTAAAAATTACGCCAGTACAGAATTACACATTGGTGAGAACAAACACCTGGCTGAGATTAATAACGCCAATTCCAGAGCAACCCTAACAGTTAATCCAATAAAATTAAAATGACGTAATCGCGAGCAAATAATTTTAAAGATGTCGCAGGGCAACAAATAATAACTTACACCAGCAGGATGCCAAGAGGGGAAGCAGAAAGTACGTTGATTATGCAAACGAACATAATATAATTTATTTTTAGCTCATAACGCCGCCACCGGGTCTCATTTCAAGAAACAAACAAATAAGAATAATGCATGCAGGAAAAGCGAAAATACAGATTTAAAAGCCGAAATGGCAGAAAAATGAAAACAGAAGTGATTTAGAATACATGATTTTTGATAGATTACATTAAAGAAAGCCAAATTAAATGATTATTAAAATTAAATATGTGATCTGCATCACACTTGCAACCTGCAATGATTGGGCAAACCCATATCAGCAAGGGATCCGGGCAGCAAGAGATTTTGGTTCAAAAATGCAAATGCGACTAAACAGCGGGGACTGACCACAAATTTAGAACGAAACTGCTAGGAACTGTGTAATAGTTGCGGTTTTTGAAAGTGAATTTCCGTAGTTCTCAACTATGCAGTTTAGCATTTTAGCAAATTTTTGATTTAGTATGCTATATATAGATATCGTACTGTAATTTCCTGTGTTAATTTGAGAAAAAAAATTAACCACATATTCACCCTTAAATTTCCAAAATGCCCTGTTTTGCGGTATTTATCTAGGCATTGGATAAATACCCAGGTAAAAATATTTACTCACCTGCCGGGTATTGACCCACCCCACTTCCCACACAAGGAAAAAAAAAATTGCTTAACATAAGGATGAAGTTTTCTGACACAGACACACACAAAAAATGAATATATATTTTTATACAAACACAGGAATTATTATTGTATACAGTATGTGAGATATGTGTTAGAAAGCTTTTTGCCATAACCCTTTTTAAGCACGGACATTTTCACATTACTCAGAAGCGTAGCGTGCCTTGGCGGGGCCCCGTATAAAAATTTGTTTGGGGGCCCTTAGGAAGGGTAAAGATTTCTCACAAAAGAAAAAAAAATGTTTGCATGAAATTAAAAGAAATATTTA
The DNA here is from genome assembly GCA_038373885.1 of Cheiracanthium punctorium. Taxonomy (NCBI): domain Eukaryota; kingdom Metazoa; phylum Arthropoda; class Arachnida; order Araneae; family Cheiracanthiidae; genus Cheiracanthium; species Cheiracanthium punctorium. The sequence goes on from JAWZYV010014310.1 coordinate 136,997, forward strand.
TTCATCGTAATTATCTATCTGTCACTTTTTACAAACAATTCAAATTAAATATACACTCTCCTTGCCTTTTTTTCGGCAAACTGATTTATTAAATCATTTATAGCTGATGATGACTTTAGTTTTTCTAAAGTTTCTGCCTCTATGGACAATAGTGACAGGTCTGATAGACGTTCCTGTCCCATCGAAGTTCTTGGATAATTTTTTATCAGTTTTATAATTTTGAAAAACTTCTTTCAGCAGTTGCGGTTGTAACTGGAAGGGTCAAGAACAAAAAGCATGCTGTTATTACCTCCGGGAAACTGGATGCAAGACTATTGAATTTTATCAGCAATAATTCAATGAGTTCCTTAATGGAATGAATTTTTTGAATTTCAGATTTTAAGCATGTTTTTAGAGCCTTTAATTGGTCATAAAGATAATCTTTACTGTATTTAGCCGACAGTTTTCCGGAAGCGTTTAATATCTCTTCGTTTGAAAAAGACAGGAGTTTCTCCGGTTGTAATATTTCGAACATAATACTCAGGTCGCAAAGGCTCTGAAATCTGTTTAGTTTGAGAAATTAATATATCTAAACAGCAATAGTAGACATTAACTTTGAAATAGGATTCCGGGTCTGAAATTCTCTCCTCTTGTGATAACTCATCAAAAAAACCCTTCGTTATCTTTCGCCTTTTGCTTTTAAAAACAATTGTTACCCTCCACTCTTTTGCTAAATCTTTGGACTCATTTAGCAAACTATTGAATGAATTTTGATTTCTTAATTCGCACAGTCTATTCAAAAGATTACTTAATAAAATACTAGTTTTCTGTAAGTCATTATTTTCATGTTGTAGAGCTTCAGAAACAGAATTAATGATTTTAAATAGTGAAGAAAAAAATGTGACAAGCACTAAGAAATCAAAACTCTAAAATGTTAATTATATTTTTACATTCTTCACGTTTCGTCTTTTTTTTTTTTTTTTTTTCCGAAATTAAATTTAGTTGGTACAAAGTTTTCATGATTAATAAATAACTTTTTTTTTACGCTAATAAAGCGTCGTTCCTTGAAGACCATCTGGTAGGACATACCTTTTTAAGGGTAATTAAATATTTTTCAGATGAATCGTCACATAACATTGCCCAGCGTTGTATACTATTGCCAAAAAATGTATATATTTTTTCTAAATTATCGAAAAAAGTCGACACTTCACGAATGTTTCGCAGCGTCGTTTAAAACTAAATTTAATACGTGCGCAGCACAATGAACATAATCGGCATTCGGAGCATGCTCTTTTATTAGGGTTTGTAATCCTCCATAAACACCCGACATAACATTTGCTCCATCGTAACCATGTCCTCTACATTTAGTCAAATCAATTCCATATTCTTTAATCGTATTTAAAATTTCAGTTTTAAGTCCTTCAGCTCTGCAATCGGATACTGCTGTAAACCCCAAAAAGGACTCACAGATTTTTAATTCTTTAGGCACATTATCATCTTCTGTAATCGAGATGTATCTAAAAACTACAGAAAGTTGGTCAATTTTTGACAAGTCTTGTGTTGTATCTAGAATTATTGTCAGAAATGGAGCTTTTTTAATTTGTGAGATAATATTGTTCCTAACTGCGTTACCAAGCAAATTAATAATTTCATTTTTAATCGCAAGGCTTAAATATTTTATTATGCTTTTTGGTTTTAGAAGAAGTTCTTTTAAAGTTGCATCATAATTAGATAGCAAACGTAAAATTGCCATAAAATTTCCAGAATCAGAATCATGGCCTCTTAAAGGTAGATTACAAGATGCTAAACTAATTATAACATTAATTATACGATGCAATACATCTCTCCAGAATGTAATTTTACTATTGATTTCACTTTGCAATAGAGTATCGATGGTATTTCCTTGTAACCAAATTATTATAAGATAGGCATTAATATGCTGCTGTGACTTTTCATGGTCAAGTATAGTTTGCGTAAAATTGCTTCTAATGGAAACATCGTTAACCCATGCAGAGGAGTACGATTTACTTTGACGATCTGCTAATAACCAACAGAAGTGGCAACTTTTCCCATTTCTGAAAAAAAAAAAAAATTGGGAAGTTTTTATTAATTTTTGCTTACGCACGTTGGGGGCCTCCCATTGCCCGGGGGCCCCGTATAATTGATACGGCGGTAGCTACGCCCCTGACATTACTATTGAAGACCAACTGGATATGCTGCCCACAATGCTGAAAAAGTGTAGCCGTTGCCATCAATCCATTTAACTACCGACAACATGCCGATTGATCAAACAGCCCATCTGGTGCCACAGTGCTAAAGAAGTTTTCTGACACAGCTGGCTGTGCGGGGCACTTTTTCAGCGTTGGGACCATTTAATCATGTTTTTTTTTTTTCTTCCCCAATTAGCTATGAAATCACTGAAATAAGGTGGTTTCACAGCAAAACCACCGCCCTTCAAATCGTTAACACTTTAAGGCATAAGCATACCTACCAACTTTTACGGATTTTGGTATTAATTTTCTGATGTACAGATATGACGAGTAGTTTTATGGATTGTTTGGCGGTTTGTGGCGTTTTCAATTTTTTTTTTCAATTCCATCCACCAAGAGAATGTATATTTTCCCTTTAGTAGTCCTTTATTTAAACCTCTAATGCCATAAAAGTAAAAATTTATTCCTATTTTAAATTGTTTTAAACCTCCCCCCGCCCAGGGCTGGGGAGTAGCGCGCTACTTGTAGCGAAACTACAGTAGCCGCTACTTTTTTTGTAGTTTGTAGTGTAGCGCGCTACTTTTTTAAAAAAGTAGTGTAGCGTGTAGCGCGCTACAAAAAAAACAGTAGTTTGTAGCGAATTTTGGAAGCTACTTTTGCCGTGTCATCATTTCCGGCGATTGATCCCGTGGTGCAATTTCTCTCTCTTCTGACTCCAAGCATAACTGAAACTGATGCTTGAAAGACACCCAATCTCTCCCCCGCCCCCCCCCCCTCATGCAGGGGACACACGCACACGAGGGGGGGAGGGGGTTTGCTTTGCCTGAAGCGGAAGCCTGACATTGTGCATCTTTTTTCTTTTTATCGTTCTCAGTATTATTTGTAGAATCACCAATCTGCCATAAAGAGGACAAAAAAGGAAGGAAAGAGATGTCCAAAGTTGAACAGAGGTTATTTTGATGGGGCCTCGAGAGTCTCATTATCACACGGGCGTGTGGGCCCGTGAGCCCCTGAAAAATAAAGGCCTCGCAAATCTCTCCATTTATTGTATATTAAATTTATATATGCTGCAATAATAATTTTTATTAAGCTAAATTTCCTTTATCTATATCATAATTGTGTAACAATAAAAAGGCTTCGAGACTTATTTTCTGTTCTTCTTTCTAACACAATGATAATGGTTTCTAAGACTAGATCAATAAAATAGAAATTAAAGGCGTTATTGAAAATTTATGGCCATATGTACTTATCACAAAATATGCATTAGTTAGCATTTTTTTAAATATGATGAAGAAAAGAAAATTTTCTGGCAGGTGGAACTCAGCGCACACATACGCTAATAATACAAATGGATTAAAAAAATATTAAAATCAATTTTAAATGCATAGTCTTGTTCTAAATGAGTATAAATACATGGGTAATTTTTAATTTAATTTTAGAATTATTTTGAAATGTTTCATTTTTATGCTGGGAAAATAGAAAACAATCACAAATAAGTTAAAATATCTGTAATAGTATAGGGGCCCAAAACAACCTTTTTTTTGCCCCGGGGCCCCTTCTATGTCTGATCAGGGTCTGTATATTTTTGACTGCTATTGCGTGTTTGCAACATAAATCAACATAAAAATGAGTATTTTTTGCTTTCGAAAAGGAATTTTACATATCTGTAAATTGTATGCTTTTGTAACATCATTAATTTTCTTTGATCTTTTTTTTTAATTGCACCCATAAATACAGTGTAGTGTCCACTTGCCAGGATGATTGCCAATCATTCAGTGTCCAGTATTCCGTGAACTTCCTTTTAGGCGATATCCTTTCAAATCTGATATGATATATAGTCAGTCCTCGCAATTAGCGACCCCCCCCCCCATCCTCTCACTCACCATCTACGGAAAACTACGAAGCGTGAGAAAAACTTACGATTTTCTCACAGGAATTTTCTTGAAAGCATCGAGACCGCTTCTGGAAGAGTCACCGACATTTTTAATTTTCTCTTTGCCTCCTCCTTATGATCGATGCATTGAACAACAATTTTATTTATGCTTAGTTTTACTAAGTTTATTTATATTAAGGTCATTTTTCGACGTTACAGTGCACTTTTTTGAGTTTGGGCACTCTTTATTATCCTTGTGTCGTGTTCAACTTCCACAAGAGTAATGACAGTTCTGCAGTATTGTAGCTTTTCAAACATTAATTAATCACGTGATTATGTTCTACAACTAGGAATGTTTTTTGTCTCAAAGAAGTGTAAAAACTGATTAGTACATTTTTCGTGGAACCTGAAACTGAAAAAAAAGAAAGTAAATATGTAGAAATTGTACACTTTTTTTTTTTTTTTTTTTTTTTTTTTTTTGACGAGTTGATAACCTTATCTTTTTTGAGTTTGTTGAAAAGGGACAAAAGGTATAAGCATATGCATCCAAGATATTATTTCAGGGTCTAAAAATATTGCTGACCTCGGTTACAGTGTTCTTCGTTTGTAGTGACAGTTTTCAGATCCGGTCCTAAGGTAGAGCGAACGGTGCGACCGCACCGGGCGCCAACTCTACCAAGGCTGTTCAGAATAATATAGCACTGTGGATGTCGGAAATGGTTTCATTTACCTGTTAATAATTGTTTAATAATAAATCTTTTAGTCAATGTATAGTAGTAATCAATCATGTTAATAGTGAATTTTAGTGAACTTTCTGTGAAAAAATAAATTATTAACAGGTACTCGAGGACGACTTATCAAACCCTACATTGTTACGTGATTCATAACCGTCTTATTTACCTTTACCACTCTTTAACTTTTTGCCAATGAGTTTCAGAGCACCATGCATATTTGACAGTCCGTATATTATTGAAGTTGAAAGCCTCATTTTAACCCCTGAAAGCTTTTATAGCTAAATGTGTGGCGTAGCTAGGTGCAAGAGCTGATCTAGGGTACGTGGAGCCTCCCTGCAAACGTGTTATGCTCCAGATTAAGTTTTCTTTAGTTTTTTAGTTCGAATATGGCGCTCCGATGCCTTACTTACCGTGTCGGGCCGTCCCTGGCTACGGGGGAGCAAGGAAGGTCAACTGTACCCGGGCGCAGCATCGGCCAAGGGGCGCCAAATGGTATATGAAAGCTACCTAGTTGCATTTTTAAAAAATAGGAGGGGGCGCAAAATCTTCAGTTGTCAGGTGGAAACGAGATTTAGTCATTTGCTGTGGGACAGAGAAACTGTTCTCTCAGCTTGTTTCCATCCCAGATTCAAACTATTCTGGATTGAGGAGGAGACTAAGACCGAAGCCAAAAAAATGGATGGAGGAATACCTCCAGAATATGTTTCCGACAACTTCAGATATCAGTATCGAGGATCATGACTGGATGATGAGGCCCATGGATGATGACTTTTCTGGTTTTTTTAATTTCTCTTTCGTATGCACTCGAAATAGTTACGAGGAAGAACTTACAAGGTTCTTGTCAGAGCCAATCAAACCCGTATCTTCGCTTTCGGCGTACACGTATATGAAAGAAGCCTTCAAAAAAACTAACACTGGCGTGCCGTCCAGTGCATCTGTACAAAGATTGTTTTCGATTGCATCGGACGTATTTTCTCCTCGACGATCATGTTTGGCGGATAACAATTTTGAGATCCAGCTCTTGTTAAAATTTAATAAACATGTTTTTGAATAAATTTATGTGGTTTTTATTTTATACTAGAGGCATGGCAATCTTCCATGAATATGTTGAAATTCTGCTTTCTTTCGTTAAAATTTTAAAGTGTCTATTATATTTAAATTATTAGGTTTTTTGTGTAATAATTTTCAGAATTTAATACGAAAATATGAGAATTTCTATTAATAATTAATAGTTTGTAAAATCCTTAGACTTATCTCTCTCTTAGCCTTAAAATAACAATATAATTCTATAAAATTCTTTTATACCTAACACAAAGAAAAAGTTGTGTTGATGATAATAACTTTTAAAATTTCTTTAACATATATAGAGGATTTTTTTAATGCAATGTTTTAAATAGATATATCATGAATTTAATGAGTAATTGTTTTCATTATTTTATAATATGCATATCATATGTGATGTTTTCAATTAAAACAATTATACAATATTACATGGTTCACACGGGTCATTCGTCATAAATCACTAATTTGGTAAGTCATGAAAAAAGGCCTTTATACTCATTAATTTTGATTTGTGCTCAAGAAACTAGAATGTTTGTACAACATGAAAGGGGTCTCAAAACGGGCCTTTTTTTCCCGTTCAGACATCCATTTTATTATATTTTTAAAAACTTTTTTAGTTCTCATGATTTTTCTCATGCTTTCAGAGCTCACTTTCCCAATTTATTTTTATCATAGAGGTATTAAAACTTAATTAGTTTCAGCAATACTTCAATAATTAGCAGTAGTTGCCAGTAGCGTATATATAGGCTAGGCTTCCATTTCGGGGGGAGGGGGACGATTCGGTATTTTAAACTGTATTGTTCTAAAGTTAAAAGAAATGTTTCAAAATAGCTCCTTTTTAATAATTGCTTTACATTTTCGGAGGGGGCCCGCCTCCCCCTGTTCAAATACTCGCCTGGTAGTTGTTTATTAGAGCAATAGTTTTTTCTAATTAAAGGCGAAAAGGTGCCCGGGGTCTTCCGTGCGTCCACCAAATCTGCGGCGCTCAACGCTACAAGGAAACCACCTTTCGTTCTTTGGACGCGAGAGACACCCGCTGAGGTCATTAATCACGCTGGACGCGAGTAGAAAACCAAGGCTTTAGATATCGATAGTTTTCTCTAATTAGGATATAAATATCCTTAAATATGAATGTAATGCAAATCGAATCTGTTAGCAAAATTTGTCTCCTAAAAGTAGCGAAAAAGTAGCGAAGTAGCGACTACATTTCAAAAGTAGTGTAGCTAACTACATTTGTCAAAAAGTAGTTGTAGTTGTAGTTAACTACATTTTTCGAAAAGTAGCGGTAGTTGTAGCGCGCTACAAAAAAAAAGTAGTTTTTCCCACCACTGCCCCCGCCCTCACCCTCAAGTAAACCTATAAAGAAAAGGTGCTTCAATGAATAGGGCAGGTTCGGATTTTTAATTCAATTTTTCCATCCCTCTTCAGAGTAATATTTTTCCTTTTGTACTCTTTCATTAAATCGTCAATGGTGAAAAAAAAAAAAGCTTCCTATTTTAAATTTAATCCCCCCCCCCCCTCGTAGGAAACTAGGAAAGAAAAAAAACTTCACAGATTAAAGCAGGTTCAGTTATGGCAAAAAATGTTTTTTTTTTATTTTTAATTAAAAATTAATAAGTATAATAAATAAGTAAAAATAAATAAGCTCTTAAATTTTTAATTAAAAATTAAAGAACATTTTGTCAGGAAATAAACTTAGTTTAACAAGTAGTAGCAAAAAATAAACTTAGTTTTACTGATTGAGTTGGAAATTTACTGAAATGAGAGTACATAATTTTACTGATGTTAATTTTCCCAGGTTGACTCGGATCAACTTTCCGAGTTACAATAACCGACTGTACAAGGTGCCTCAAAAACAGAGCCTGACTAAGACTTTCGGAAGCCCTAGGCAAGGCACTCTTTGGAGCCCCTGTACGGTCATACTTTGCTGATATGCATTATCAAAGGGTACAAATTTTTGATGTAAATAAGAAGGGTCCCTTTTGTTCAATAAATTTCTAACTTAAAGTGCATAAAATTCTGATGCTCAGAAGTTATGCTTCAGATGAGGGTGCGTCCCTGAATGCTACATAGTAGAATGTTTTGGATCTTAACGTGTGACATTTCTTCCATCCCTGAACACACTTAAACAAGCACTTGATCACAGCGTAATGCGTTGTGAAATTGCATCGATTTATTTATTGCCGTTCATGGTTTGGGGCTATTTTTTTAAGAGCTTAAACGTTTTTCAATAGTTTTGGGGTCCCTAAAACTTGTGGGCCCTAGGCCGAGGGCTAGTTGTCCTGTGCGGTAATCAGGGTGTGCTCGAAAACACTAACTTCGGATTTTATTCCTTAAATATTAGTCACAGAACACTGCCATTACAGGCTCCACCATGGCCGAATGGGTAAGGCACAGCCGGCTGTGTCAAAAAACTTCTTTAGCTCTGTGACACCAGATGGGCTATTCGGTTGGTCGCTATGTTGTTGGTAATTAAATGGATCGATTCCAGTGGCTGCACTTTTTCAGGGTGGGAACTATTTAAGTATATTCTTTTTTCCTTTTTTTGCGACTGGCTGTGGAAACGCTGAAATAAATGTGATTTCACGGCGCAACTCTCACGTGTCAAAGCAAAGGGGTTGAAAGAAGAATGAGTAGACATCTTGTTGGCAAAAGACAGTCTCATTCATAAGAACTATCTGGATCCTATCTATAGCTTGTGTTGAGCTCCCTTGTTTCAAGAGCGAACAATATTTTTTGCTTCCTAGTTCAAATTATTGTGATCACGGATGATTTCAGATTTTGACAGAAGTAATGATTTAATGGCATTCTTTATCTTTTTTGAAAACCCATCGAATGATAAGCATGAAATGTGCTTTCATAGAAATTGACATTAGATAAAGGATTTACCAATATGTAAGTATTCTCAATAGTATCTAACACAGCGGTTCTCAAGCTTTTAACATCCCCCCCCCCACACACACACACTGTATATAAGGGTCACTCAAATGAAAGTGACACTACAGATGATTTGATATATGGTTTAATGGTTATTAATACAGCGAAGCGCCCATTCTACGTTTTTCAAGAACTAAGGGGGGGGGGGGCGTATAAACTAAATTCTCAAAAGTACGTACATTTTCCCAATAACCAACAAAAGAAATTAGATTTAAATTAAACTATTACATTTTGTATTACTACATGAAAACAAAATACAGCAATATGTATATAATAGTAACAGCTTTATTCTGAATTTAATGTACAGGTAGTACTCGTATTCATAAACATTCGGCATGTACAAAATATTTTGTAATTTTCTACTTATGTCTGAGAATGCACCTGAAAAAGCTCATTGTACATAGTTAAAAGAGCCTGTTTAACATTATCATTTAAATCGACGGAAATTAGGTATTCTTTCATAAAGTTAGAACATGGCACAATTTTTTTTTAACTTTTGCATCACATATTTTCTCATATCCATTGGCGGTTTTACGGGGGGGGAGGTAATGGGGGTAATTACCCCTCCCAGGATTTTGAAAACGAAAGTGAAAAATAATTCTGCATGGGGAATTTACTGGGGTGAAATAAACAAATAACACTATCTACATGGCAAACATAGGAACTCTTCAAATATAACAATAATTTTGATCGATGGGGGGTGGGTGGGGGCAAAGATGCAAGGTTATTATTTTCGGTAGTTACATACTTCATAAATTATGTGATTAATTAAACATTTATTTCACATTTGATGATTAATTAAACATCTTATCTTGATTTATAAAGGAAGATGTCCTGACTGACTGACTGACGATCATCGCCCAGCCAAATCTACTGGAGGTACAGACTTGAAATTTTAGGAGCCTGTAGCTTTTGTGCCCGGCGTCATTTAAGAAGCAATTTTTAAAAATTCGAACCCATACGGGGTTGGCGGCCCAAACCGTTTTTTTCACGTTTCCCTTCATAACTCAGTGTTAAAAAGAGATAGCCATACAATTCTTGCTTTAAAATGTAACAACACAAATACCTAAAAGTTGTTTTCGGGTTTTTTTAGAATTCGCACCCAAACGGGCGTAGCGGTCGAAACGTTCTTTAACATTCTTTTCACGTTTCCCTTCATATCTCAGAGGAAAAAAGAGACAACCGTAAAACTCTCGCTTTAAGTACCTAATTAGTGCCTAAGTGCCTAAAGTGCTTTAATTTTAATACCTAGAGGTTGTTTTCAGGGTTTTTTAGAATTCTCACCCAAACGGGCGTAAAGGGCCGAAACGTTATTTTCACATTTCTCTTGATATATGAGAGGAAAAATAGAAATAGCTTTAAAATTCTTGCTTAAAGGTATAGGGAATACAAATGCTTAAAATTCGTTTTCTGGGTTCTTTAGAATGCTCATGAAAAGGAGGATAAGGGGCCAAAACGTTATTTTCGAATTTGCCATTATATCTCAAAGGGAAATAAAGATAGTCATAAAATTCTTCCTTTAGAATGTAGCGAACAAGATGCCTAAAAATCAGTTTCAGGGTGTTTTAGAATTCGCACCCAAGTGGGTGTAAGGGGCCAAAACGTTCTTTGAAGTTCTTTTCATATTTCCCTTCATATGTCAGAGGAAGAAGAGATAGCCTAAAATTCTTGCTTAAAAATATAGTCAACACAAATGCCTTAAAATTATTTTCAGGTTTTCTTAGAATTCGCATTATAACGGAGATAAGAGGGTCAAAATGTTGTTTACAAATTTTTCATCATATCTCAAAGGGAAAAAGAGATAGCCACAAATTCTTGCTTTAAAATGTAGCTAACACGAATGCATAACAGTCATTTTCAGAGTTTTTTAGAGTTAGAGTTCAAACTGTTGTGAGGGGCTAAAACGTTATTTTCATATTTGTCTTCATATATCGAAGGAAAATGAAGATAGCTATAAAAATCTTGCATTAAAATGTAACGAACATAAATTTATAAAAATCTTTTTCAAATGTTTGAAAAAATCGACCATTATAAAGGGTAAGTTGACAAAACAAGGTGTCTTTTAAGTAATATTTAGCTCTTGGGTGCTGTAAATTTCAGGACAAAGATTTTTGTCTACCTAGTGAAAGGGCGAATCAAGTTTCAAGGGTTGCCAGATTAAACAAGAAAAATCTCCAAGGTTTGCCATTTTTGATGATATATCACGAAAATTGGCATAAATGAAATAAGTCCCCGAAGCGATATCTTCCATCTTTGTCGATGCCCCCACCACTGGCCAAGCGCATAACGCGCTGCGCTGGGTGACGGAAGATGCCTGGTTCAAAACCAGGTCGCGTCCGCCGACTTAACCGTTCGGAATTTTCCGTGGTTTCCTCTGAAACTTAGCGTAAATACAGGTTAGGACCCCTTAGAAAGACCCCCTAGGAGGGCACCCCGCCATTCGGCCTAGAGCCCACGTGTTGCTAATCGGCGGCAATCCCACAACACAATAAAACACAACCATCTTTGTCGAGAAATTGCCTAATTTAATGGGAATATTGGTGTCTATATTCGAGTAAATAAAGGTGAAGTATAGTCAGAATATGCGTGGCGGGAATTAGGCGATTTTAACATAGATTTCAATTTTGAAGAACAAGAGGACAAATACGCGGGGAATATGATGCACATTCCAAACAGTATTTTTAAAAAATCAAGTATAGTTAGACTATGCCTGAAGAATATTCTAAAACAGTTTTTGTAGGCGATTAAATATATAATCAAAATTTCTTTGATATTTATTTACTTATTTTCATTTGTTGTTGTTGTTTTCGTGTCCATGGATAGACGACACTATCCATGCAAAGAAGGGTGCCATTGCCCCCCGAGGGGGTTGGACTTCTACTAATTGGTCCCTATTTTTGAGCCGATTCCAGATGAGGGACCAACCACCACCCGAAATCGGCACCCTCAGAGGTATCGTTTAAAAACTTGGAGGACATTGGAGCCACGACGAATGTTATGTGCACCAGCTCCCTTTAGCGTACACGGTTCCACTGCGGACGAGCCGAGAGGGAGATGACCCTCCCAAGCACTGGCCCCAAGCAAGGATGCTTCTTCACTTGCCTTGTTCTTGTGTTCTTATGGGAACGGAGTTTAGCGCCCAGACTGTTGCGCTTGTCATTTGTACTTGTTGGTTTTGACAATATCCATTCCGTGCGAAGAACGGCTGCTTCAGCTAGTTTACATATATGAAGTGTATTGTACAGTCAGAAGGGTCCCCTTTCCATTGTGCGCCCTCCCCTCCCAGTAGTCAATCCTTCTCTGAGACACAGTGTATTTAAAATTATAAAATATCATTACCCCTCCCAGACTGCAACTCTAGAACCGCCCTTGCTCATATCTCCAGTTCTAAAAATGTATAAATGAAGTTTTCGATTTCAGGAAAACGTATAAATGAAATTATTTAACATTAAAATCAATGGATTTCGCCGGGACCATTCAGAAAAACGTATAAATGATGCAAACGTATTAACAGGAAACGTATAAAAGGTGCTTCACTGTATAAATTAGTATTCAAAAGAAATCAGTAATTAGTAATACAGAGGTAACAGATAAGCTAGGCAAAGTCACCTTGTAGATTGAAACAAATGTCCGAGCTGCCAACGAGATGATGGATACCTGGGTAAAGAAGCTCCGGGGAAAGAGGCAACCTTTTATGTAAGTGCACACTTCCTTTGCTCATAGACATTTCCTCCGCTATTTCGCAAGTGGTGATTCGCCGATTCATTCTCACGGGACAGTCCAACAGCTGCAACTGCTTCCTTGGTAATAACCACATGCACTTGAGCAAGTCATGATCTGCCGTCAGTACTGTATTTTCCAGAACGAAAATCCCTACACCATCGGAATACTGATCGTATCTTGTTATAAGTATCATTTTATGTGTATTTTTTACACAAAGTTTTTATTTATTTTACCATTAAACCATTTTTTAAAGCACGTATAGTGCCAGCTTCATTTGAACGACCCTTATACACATGCACGAATACTGCAAAAGAATCTTGCGCTCTCTCTAATATCTATATATAATACGTTCAAACTCCCAATCGTAAAAAAGGATTTTTAGATCTAGAAGATGGATCTAGATCTAAAGGATCTAGATGTTGAAGCTGCACCCACCGGGACTCCTGTCAAAAATAGAACTTCCCTCAAAAATATACCTTTCTTAAAAGCTAACATTATGTCTGTCCAAAAATCGGAAAGGATTTCAGAGTTGGGCCTCATTAACTAAAATATTAGTTGAAATAAATATTCAACTAAAAACTAAGTTAGTTTTAACTGTACGCAACTAAATGTTCAACTAACTGGGCACGGCTAACTTAGTTTTAGTTTTCTGTTCAACTAGAACTAATTTAGTTGAGCCGAGTTAGTTGGACCTTACAACTAACTTTTAGTTGAAGGTTCCACTGACTTCGCTTAACTAAATTAGTTTTAGTTTTCTGTTCAACGAAAACTAATTTAGTTGAGTAGAGTTAGTTGAACCTTAGAACTAACAACTATTAGTTTAGTTTTAATTGTCGAATAACAACTAATAAAAAATGAGGCCGACAGACTGTGAAAGCATGGAGCTGAGTGTTCCTGTTCCTTTACCAATAGTTGTTATTTATTTTCTGTATTCTAGTTAACACTTTCATTGCGTTACCTCACTTTATTTGACAAGGATTTAGAAGCAATTAAGTTCAAAAACAAAGTATGATTTTTTCGCATTTTCCAGCAAGGCTTAAAAATGTCTGTGATTTCGGTTTGTCTTGTTTCTCCGTCCGTCTATACTCGAACTCGATGCTCCCCAACCTTTTCATCGCCGTGGACCGGTCACGTTTGATAATTTTACCCCGTGACTGACGGGGGGTGAGGAAGGTTGATTTTTTATGTTGTTTTGATTTAATAGTTTTAATTTAAGTGTATTTAAACATTCCTTTAGAATAACATACAGTTACACCAAAAAATGAATATAAAATGTTTTAACCCTTTAACGCGCAGTTTTTCCGCTCTGGGAGCACCCAACTCTGACGTTTTGACTGTTGCCAGTCACGAAGAATAGATTGGATTTCTATAAAAATAGTTGCGGGTGACATAGCTCCACGAGAATCCTTTACTTTTTAGCTCGCCATTTCCCGTGAAAAAATTGTCACGATTATTTTTAACAGCACTGACATCTGCTGAAAAATGGAAGAATGCGAGATCAGCTGGATTGATTGCCCATTGCTGGAAAAAGGACAGCTAGCTGTGAGCACAGCCAGCTGTCGTCAAAAAAGGGTCTCTAGATCTGTGGCAGGCGATGAACGTTCCGATCGTCCGCCATCTTGCTGGTAGTTAAATCGAGCGATGGCAACGGCTGCCCTTTTTTTAGCATTGGGAAAGGGTTGCGCCTCAAACAGTTAACATTTTGACACACTAGAACGCCAAATCAATGGGAACCATAAATTTTATGACTGGAAATTTTAATTCATAATCATGAAATGAATAAACTAATTTAAAATAGTTACAAGATTTCTTGTGTTACAAAAGGTGTAAATTACCGCAAATCCGAGAGAAATACAACACAGTAAATAAAATGGAAATAATTTTATGCTCTTTGGGCCGAACGGTATTTTTGATCCACAGACCGGTACTGGTCCGCGGTCCAGTGGTTGGGGACCATTGCAATAACTGACATAAATATGCACTGATTACTACAAAATATATATGTTATCTCTGATAACTTATAAATTATATATATATACCGCACTTAAGAATCTAGTGAAAATCGCCTATAGCATAAATAGATCTTTTACACGAGCATCCAAATGAATCCCAGCGCATCACGCTCTATATTCAGTCATTCTTCAAAGCATGCTTTAAAGGTACTCGGCTATAATGGGGTTCAACCCCCCCCCCCCCCAAAAAAAAAAAATACCTAAAGCTCCACATATACTGAAAATAGAGAGATGAAGTTACCTAAATAATAGCTTTTTTCTTTTAAAGTTGATTTAAAAAAATAAAATGAAGATTTAAACTAAACAAGAAAATCTGAAGCTGGAGACACACCTTGCTAATGACATTTACAACTTTAATTTTTTTTTAATATTGAAATTTTATTTTTTCCATATTTAAACTAGTGCCCAGTGCAGTTCTAGCAAAGAAATGTTGAAAAAAAAATTTAAACATCTAAGACTAACATTTTTTTTAGCCATGGACATAAAATTTAATACTAAATGAGGATGACCCATAAAGTGTATTAAATTTTTTGGCTTTTTAAAATCTATTTTTCATTTCACCCCACCTTTATAGAAAAACATGCTGTTAATTACGTTAATATTTTTTTTACATTTCCTCCTACTTTTTTATTTCAGGCCATAGGTCCCCCCCCCACTTTTTATTCTCAGAGAGGACGCTCACTTTCTAGGTTTTTTACAAACTCTTCGAAGAAATTAAAATTTTCGTTTTGTTCACGAGAACAAGTACATCAGCATAAAATTCAAAAGGGAACTTTTGGACTGCTTGAATAGACATTAAGAATTACTTGCAATCAGGGCCGGTTTTAAGCAAAAATGTTTGGTAAAGTCAAAATTTGCCGAAACTATATACCAATGCCTTAAAAAATATGTACCAATTTACCTGTCATTTTTACTTTAACGAATGCATACAAAATATACTGTGGTATTCAATTTCATTACGAGCAAATTGTAAACAATCACTATTCAAACATCTCAGAATCCGTCAATCAATCCTGTTAACAAATTACTTAACCGCTACACATATTTTTTATTGGCGAAATTAGTATTTGGTTTTAATATAAACACTGTTTTTTTTTTTTATTATTATTCAAACAATACAGGTAACGTTAATCTTGGTTAAATGACGTCTTTTAGGCTTGATGCTTGCATCAGAAAATCAATTTAGAACATTTTTTCTAGAACACAAATTAGAACATATTTTCTAGAATGCACTTGAATTCATGCACATTCCAGAAAATTTTATTTTCTGATGCAAGCATCAAGCCTAAAAAGCGTCATTTAACTAAGCATGAAGTTACTTGTATTGTTTGCTTCAACTTATCTAATTTCAATCATTATCTATTTATCAATTCTAACTTATCCAATTTTCTTAAGTGATTTCTGGACTCATTAATGGCCAAGTGGTTAAAAGCACTAAACATTGGGAGGTAGTTGAATTGGACATCCAGTGTTCTGGACTGGCAGCCTTAGTTCTAACGATCTGGAGTTTTGGGCGGTTTTCTCAAGATTAAGCGTGAATACGCTTATCCCTTAAAAAGTCCTTCGTCCGAGGCATCCCCACCCCAGGCAGATACCCAGTGTGCAGGTTTGCCTTAAATACACGCTACATTACTCTGAAATGATCTGGAATGAAGTTGGCTTGGTGAAGGCAAAGGGGACTTGTTTACTGGTACTTAAATCACTGAAATGAAACGTGAAAATCGTAACAAGACTATGTTCAATGATATGGTAAAACTTATAATAAACTGTCGGCAGAACTGTTAATTTATACACTGAACACTTAACAGATTGGTGGTTAAAGCTCAAATTTGCAGGCAGTCTGTCCAATTGACGATTTTGCCGACAAAAGTACTTTATCATAAAGTTTTTTTTTGGGGGGGGGTGTTTCACCCCTTATGAAACCGGCCCTGCTTACAATCCCATTTGTAAAAACTTCAGCAGTGAAAACATATCCTTAAAAAAAGAATAGATTATACAGGGGTGACGAACTTTTATGGATCAATGTGCCATTTTTTCTGAAGAAATGTTTAATGAGGCCATAGACGTGCCGTCAAATAATTTTGATTAGTGATTTTGGCTTAGTGACCCTTCGATAGTGATACTCAGAGCCTGATTACGACCAACAGGGGCCCCGGGCATTGATGAATTAGGGGGGCCCCCCATCTATGAAATTTGTTTTATTTTTCATAAAATTTAAATATAAAAAAGAATATTTCATAAAAACATTTGAAATTGAGGGCCCTTTTGAGCCGGGGGCCCTGGGCAAAGTCCCGATTTTCCCCTTGCGATAATAAGGCCCTGGTGTTACTTCATGGTGAACTTTGTTATTTTTAATTAAAATGCAAACCGCTTTGATCGGTGGCGTGCCCACAATATTGTGTCGCGTGCCACTGGTTTGCCACCCCTGGATTATAATCTTTCAGAACGCACTTTTGGTAAAAAATGCTTTCTGAATGGCCGAAAAAGTGACAAAAAACGGGATAGCGAATAGTCATGTAGCAGTCCAAAAGAAAATCTGTCACTTTGACATTGGATTGACAAATGCAAGATGGAAGCTTACAATGTTGATCAAAATGACTTTGTATTTATTATTAACAAATAACTGATAATTTAACTAGTTAAAATTTAATTAGCTAAGAAACAAAAAAATAATTAAATTAGTTTTATTGGTTGTTCAAGGAATAATTGCATTAAATTGATCAGATGAGTTTAGGTTAAACTACGTCAAAAATGAGCATTCCATTTCCTCATTTTTTTTAATTTTTTTTAAGGACTACACTACTAAATTTAGTTACATAAAATGTTTTCAGGTGTGAATCTATTATTATAAAGTAGCGCAAAAAAGTTGCATGTTTTAACATTATTAGTAACAAAACAGCCACAGCCAATGAATTCAAAAAGTGCCTGTTTCCATATACCCATTTTACCCCTACCTTACCTTACTCAAATAACCTAAATAGACTGCCATTCCTTGATGAATATAACATTTCGGTAATAATATACATTACACTACGAAACCTGTCTTCAACCCAACTGTTGTCAACCGGAAAGTGGTATTCAAGGGATTTATTTCTAGAACTTTCTAATTTCTTGGTGTAGAATATTACATCTCTATTCAATTAAAAAAAAAAAAAAAAAGCCGAAAAAAAAAATGTTTTATCTTTTGCGATTCCGTTTAAAACATGTTTTACAGAATATAAAAGCTGAATAATGCTGCAAAAATTATCATGTTCATTTTTTAAAAAGATTTAAAAGAATGAAAGAAAAGAAAGGAAAATAAAAGACATTAAATTTCAAATTATTAAAGGAAAAAATAAATAAACAAAACACCTCTGTCCAAGAAAATAGTAAAAACAAAACAAAAATAATCAAATAGGATAGCCTTCAAAAGCAAAAAGAAAAAAAAAATTAAAAAATTCAATAATAATAAAGCATTGAAATAATAATAAAGAGTGAAATAATAATAATGAATAATGCTGCAAAAAATTATATATATCATGTTCATTTTTCAAAAAGATTTAAAAGAATGGGAAATAAAAGACATTAAATTTCAAATTATTAAAGGAAAAAATAAATAAACATAACACCTCTGTCTAAGAAAATAGTAAAAACAAATTAAAAATAATCAAATAGGATGGCCTTCAAAAGCCCCCCCCCCCCCCCACCCCCCCCCCCCCAAAAAAAAATAAATAAATTCAATAATAATAAAGCATTGAAAGAATAATAAAGAATGAAATAATAATAATGAATGAAAGAAAAGAAAGGAAAATAAAAGAAAGATAAAATTTCAAGTTATTAAGGGGGAAAAATAAATAAATAAATAAACAACCCAAAAGTATGGAAAAAATACCTTTGTCCAAGAAAACAAAAAAATAATCAAATACGACAGCCTTCAAAAGAAAAGAAAAAATCAGTAATAATAAAGCATTACTTTTTTTAAAAAAAATAATTAAAAAGCACAGCAAAAATACAAAAATAGACGACCGAGAAAAGTAATCATCTTTTTAATCACCTAAAATAACTTTTAAAAAAATAACAATCACGATAAAACGTAATGGAATAACTAATACTGAGAATAGGAAGGGGGAAAAAAACAAAAAAAAAACAGGAATTGGTACCAGCCACCAGTGAGGATCGAACTCACGACCCCTGGTTTACAAGACCAGTGCTCTAACCACTGAGCTATGGTGGCTCGACGAGGAAAGCCGTAAATTACTTCAAAACAATATACAATGTAATAATGTTTTCCTCTTGATAAGTAAAGAGTAGATTTTTTTTATGATTATTTTTAGCACGATGTACGTAACAAACATTTAAGATAAAGTACTTAAATGAAAAGGTGGTTATCTGTGTGAGAAAACTGTAATCCGCGAGTAAAAACGTTACAGAATTAATTAGGAACCAAGTTTCGTTTTGATTGTTCAGATTGAATAAAATTCGTTATGGGTATTGAAAGGGTTTAACAGTTTTGTAGGACCTTTAGCCTCACAGGCCTATTTACTTCTACATTTGGGCAATAAATACTCTGTCGGGTTTCACAAAATAAAAAACGATAAAGTTTACTTAACGCTCCAGCGCGTTCCATCTTTACGATTTTAAAAAAGTTCTTTTAAATGATTTAAAATAAGTATTAGTACATTATATTGTTGTAGTTAGTGACTCATAAGTGAAAAGTAAATTAGGATTTCTTGCATCATGTACAATACCTAAAAGGTCGAAATGAGAAACCGGTTCTTTAAGATATATTTTTATCAATTGAGTAACAATTAAAATAAGTGGTTTACTTGCTCAGTAAAAATAATTTTTTATTTAAATTGTTTTAGACAATAAATAAAAAGCTTTTTAATCAAACAAAACTTTTATAAATTCTTTACAACTCTTTTTTTTTTTTTTTTTTTTTTTTTACATTGAAATAGGAACAATTATAAGGAGAAATAAATATCTCTTTGGAAACAACAGATGGCAGCACTATACAGAAGCTAATACAAATGAAGTTGAAATGTTTTTTGGAAATTTTTTATTTTTTGTTATTTATAGATACATTTATAGAAACTATTTTGTGTAAAGTTCTTTGTGGTATTCCCTTATTTTAAATGCACGCAAATTTTTTATTCATTATTAAGTTTAAAATATCAACTAATTACTGAAAAAACTGTTTGGATATTAACAAGTCTTAATTCCTTTATTTCAGATTTGGCATCAATTTATTGCATGTGAGTTGTGCTTTAAATTTAGAGTTAGAATTTATACAGCACTTATTTCTTCAACTAAAAAACTTGTATTGGATAGTAAAATATCGATTGTAGCTTTTTTTATGTATATGTCATATATATCTATGTAAATTATAGGAAATAATACATTAAACGTTTTATATTTTATGGAATACAAAAACATATCTCTTATTTAATATTCGTTTTTATTTCTCTTTCGTTTAAAGAAATAATATTTCGGCTAGTGTTCTGTCGAATAATAGAGGAAACTAATAGCTTTCATGAAAACTTACTTGACCGCTTCAATTTGACTGTACTACAATTTTTAAAAATGATATATGATTTGAACGTAGAAATGTAGAACTATCGTTACGGCTTCGAATAAAAGTGTAAAAGAAATCTGCTACTCCTGATTTATCTCAATATTTAAAATTTTAATAATTTTTGCGTATGCAATATGTCTACTAGGAAATGTTACAGTTTTAAAGTCACCCCTGCTGTCGCCACCATAGCTCAGTGGTTAGAGCACTGGTCTCGTAAACCAGGGGTCGTGAGTTCGAACCTCACTGGTGGCTAAGTGTTGAAGTCAAGGCATCTTTTTGATACTTCTGGTAAAATCGTCTGCTCGTTTATGTTCATTGTATTTTATTTATTTGTAATTCATATTCCCAAATTTTTTTGAACTTGATGAAATTTTCACTTGTCACCTAGGCTTTGAGAAATCCCAAATATACATAAAAAATTAATCAGTATTAATTATGTGTATTGAGTAAATGCAAACCTGCAGCGGGGTGCCTTAGGCGGTGTACTTTTTATAGTATGAATTATGAAAATCTTGTAAATGCTTTCTTCTGCTTTTTTTTATGTGTTTTAAAGACGCATAGAACGTAAAATGGCTTAAACTTTTGATTTTTCAATTATTAGCCTAAAGCATAGAGTAGACTGAGACGATTCTATTCATATGTAATTTAGGTCATTTAGAATACATAAACACTTCTAATATGGTTTTTTAAAAATGTAAACGAGCGTGATGTGGCTACAATGAAGCTTTAAAGGACACATGGGAGAATAAAATGGCTAAAATTTTCAATTATGGGCCTAAAACATGGAACAGACTGAGACGATTCCTTACATACGTAATTTGTGTCGGTTCGGAATGTATAAAAGTTCATGGCTTTTCAAAATGTAAACAAACATAGTTCAACTACTATAAAACTTTAGTTTTTTGCCTTTTTCTCAAAATGTGTTTCTTTAATGCTTTGATGCACTTTCTAAAAATTCTTCTTCACGTAAACAGTTGAAACTTTCCAAATTTGTTTAAATGACTTGCTTCTTTAAAAATACCTAACATTAGATACCTAATTGTGAAATTAAGTGATTAAGTGAAATTTTTTTCAAAAGATTAATTTTTTTTTTCGTTTTTTAATTTATAGGACTTTTTTAAGTTCTTTAGTAAAATACTTTTAATTTTATTTCTTTTCAGCTAAAATGAATATTGCTTTTCATTATTCTTAAACAGTAAGTTTTCTGATACCACATTTTAACGTGATAAACTCAAAGGCTTTTTAGAAAAGTGTACCAGACAAACACACTGTACAAAAAAATTCTTAGAGATTTGTAAAACGTTAATTAGTTCTTAGGAGCTAATTTTGTACATCTAATTATTATTTTTTTAATTTATAAATGGGTTATAATATGTGTGTGTACACACAGTGAATGGGCCATGTTCGTGTGTTATGGCAAGTCTACACGAGGGGCATCTGCCTTGGGGATGTTTGGGCGGAGGACTTTTTAAGGGGTTCTAACGCATATTCACGTTACATCTGGAGAAAACCGCCCAAAACTCTAGACCGTTAAGATCGAGGGCCGCGCGGTAAACTTGGAATCTTCACACTTCAGCCATTCATCACCATGTTCAGTGTCTTATTCACTCGGCCAGTGGGCGAAAAATTTCATTTCTATCTCTATTTTTAAATAAAGTACATTATGTTAAATTTTTTGTAAAAACTGTCTCTTTTTATTCGACGATGGTTCTATGTGGCCATAAAAACAGCAAAATTGATGTTGAACTACACCCCACTGATGTAAAATAATGCTACCTTAAAAATGTGATGTATCAAAGCATATAAAGATATAATAGGGAGGAGATGGGAAAAAAAAATAGTTTGAATATATTTTTTAAAAAGTTCAATGAAAAAGCAGCGCGTTTTAATTAGTAAAACAAGATCCTCAAAAGTTTACTAATATCCTCCGTGATTTTGTAAACCATTTAACTGCTGATTGTAACGTATTAAGAAACGTACACTTAATTAATTATTAGGGATAGAAACACTTAATACTCAAAGAAAACTACTACGGAAACAGTCTTGTAATTTATTATTTGACGATCTTGTAAAAATCGTCTTACACAAGGGAATCAATATCCAAATAAAGAACGTGTAGATACAATTTCTTTTACAGACAGACATTGTCACTATTATTTTACACAAAGAATGGCTTGATTAAGCAGATCAATTGAATACAGATACACACAATTACAGCAAAGATTTTTTTTTTTTTTTTTTTTATCGTTGTCAAAGCGTACGCTGATTGATACATTCGGGGACTTTGGGCCTTAGTTAAGTATAGTAGGAAACGAATATTTATTAAGAGTTCAAAATAGTTTGCGGTTGAAGGTTGAGGCTTATGAGCTAATGAGCTTCAACCTTCCACCGCAGGCTTCTGAGCTTTTGCTGTGCGTCGAAAATAGAGATGAGTTAGTTCGGGCTCATTTTTTAAAGCCCGAGCCCGAGCGATATTATTTAAATCGAACCCCGAGCCCGAAATTTCAGCTAATAGATAAATAAAAGTCAATTACTTCATTGATAGAATATCATAAATTTTACCGTTTGTGCAAATCAAATACAAACATAGCAAACTCTTAATGCACTTTCTAATACTTTTTATTCAGTACGTAAATTTATAAAACAATAATAATTAGTGTATTTCTCCCATGAATCGCTTTTTAAAATCTCTTTACAAGGAGTAGTGGAAGTTGGGGTACAATGAAACATGCTATCTAAAATCAACAGGATTTGTCACAGAAAGTTGAAACTCACACTCACACACCTATTATACAAATACATCTTAGAGTTACTGATGTGAAACTGACACACCTATTATATACAAATACTTGTTCCTCCAGTAATGTGATTTCGAGACAATCGCATTTTTACAACAAGAGAAATAGAAAATGATTGGATTTTCAGCGTTGAAAGTAAATTTCGTTACTAAAAAGTATTTTTGTTTAACCTCCTCGTTTTCATATGTATAATTATTTATTTATCAAATATTGTGATCACTATGGTGTGGTTTTCATATTTTCAAAGCCAGAATTAAAAAATATATATATATTAAGAATTTGTAAAAATTTATTTAGTTTGTAGCCTCAATGCGGGGTACAATGAAACATGTTGTATTGTTGTATTCCATTATTCCAGCGTGCATGCATTCACTGAAAATAACGATGCTACTATGGAATATTTAGATAGACAGCACATAAAGTTAACCCTTTGAGGCGCAACCCTTTCCCAATGCTGAAAAAAAAGGGCAGCCGTTGCAATCGCTCGACTTAACTACCAGCAAGATGGCGGACGATCGAAACGTTCATCGCGTGCCACAGATCTAGAGACCCTTTTTTGACGACAACTGGCTGTACCCGCACAGCCAGCTGCCCGCACATTGTAATCCCGGTATTAAGTGTTTCATTGTAATCCCGGTACAGATGTAGAGACCCTTTTTTTGACGACACAGCCAGCTGTCGTCAGAAAAAAGTGTCTCTAGATCTTGGCATGCGATGAACGTTTCGATCGTCCGCCATCTTGCTGGTAGTTAAGTCGAGCGATGGCAACGGCTGCCCTTTTTTCAGCATTGGGCAATCTATCCAGCTGTTCTCGCATTCTTCCGTTTTTCAGCAGATGTCAGTGCTGTTAAAAATAATCGTGACCATTTTTTTACGGGAAATGGCGTGCTAAAAAGTAAAGGATTCTCGTGGAGCTATGTCACCCGCAACTATTTTTATAGAAATCCAATCTATTCTTCGTGACTGGCAACAGTCAAAACGTCAGAGTTTGGTCATACCAGAGCGGGAACACTGCGGGTTAAAAAGTTAAATATCTTTTTTTTGTTTTGTTTTTTACTCTGAAAAAAAAAAAAAAAATCTGAAATTCTTCCAGATTTTATTTATGCACTCGGGTATATGCAATATACCTCCTTTATTATTCGTAGAGAAAGTGACCATTCCGTTTGATCTGTCGACACAAAATTCATGATTTAACCCAAAACACTAAATCTCATCACACCAACTCCCAAGAACACCATTGATCTGGGAGACCGTATGTCGACACACAATTCGTGATTGAACCGAAAAACACAAAAAGTGGTCACACCAAGTCCCAAGAACATCTAAAATTTCGCCAAGAATATTGAAAATGTGCCATAAACCAAGAAACTTGAAAAGTGTCCACTTGCCTCACGAAAGTGACCACGCAATTCTTGAAAGAAATAGCACCCGAGTGCTAAAAAAGTTATTTTAAGTAGTCTGAAACAAACGAATGTATATAACGTCAATGAAACAGATTACATCTGTGAAGTAAAATCTTGTGTCGATTGTAGAGCAGTTCACCGAACTGAAAAAAAAAAGTTTCAATTAGTTTATACTACTATAAATTTAAATTATTTTCATTGTTTATACTTTATAATTCTAGAATAATAAAATTTTTAGAGGTTTTTTTTTCTCCTCTCCTTTATGATTTTACCATAAAATTTCAAAGGTTTCAAATGAAAGATTTTTGTGGCCCTAAAATCTGGGGGCCCTGGGCAGTTGCACCTTTTGCCCTGCCGTTAAGGTAGGAGCCTACCTTCAGGGCTTTTTTATTTTTAAAGAAAAGTAAAATTTTAATAAATAATCCATGTTTTTAATTAAAATGGCCTATAAAACTAAAAATTAAATTCAGTTTTAATGAAATTCTATGTAAACTATGAAATATAGGCAAATTTTGGTTAAAAAATTGCATTAACGCCCCAACTTTTATGAACATTTATAATAAATATGTTTTAGTTATATTTATGCAGTACATAACTACTAACATATTTATCTGTTGTGAGTCAAAAGATTTGCAAAAGTTACTTTTGAAAATATTTTAGTTTTTATATGAAAACTGAGAGTATTTTTTTCTTTAAAAAAAAAAAAGCTTTTAAAAAA